>JAYRBW010118357.1:0-17332 GCA_036023295.1 Invenusta paracnida
GTGTACCTTGAGTCAGGTTAAAAAACCACAACCTCGGTCGTGGTCGAGGTGTTTTAACCCGCGACTTATTTTGATCATATAAAAAAAAACTAGACTAGAGAGTTTTCGACCATGGGCGTGGTAAAAAATCCTCCGACCAACTTTGATCACCTCACCCTAAGTGGGCTTTAAATGTCAATCAATAAAAATATTTCAAATGGAAAGGGAAACGTTTTAATAGGTGAACTAGTCAGTCTGCTTTGTACTGCACCTTGCTGTATTATGTTATATACTGTATATGGGTGTGTGTGTGTGTATTTATTGATATATTTATAATCTCACTTAGATATATCTGTACGCAATGAATAGTAATAATATTATTAGAGTTGATAATAGTAAGGTTTGATGTTGAAACGGAAACTAACATTAAGTGTTTTTATTGTAAAAACTTATTAAGTTTTTTAAAGCTTCTGTTTTGTAAATATTATAAGTATTAAGATTATATAATACTCATTACATAATAATACGTTTTTTTAATTCATCAGATCCTATGTTATCATCTAGAGTTTTTTCACTCAATACGTATAATTTAAAAGTTAGTCCGTAATATTCAATAATTGTTATACAAATAAATAGAAAAACTTTGTTATATATGACTATATTTTAAAATACGCTATTAATAAAAGAAAGAGTAAGCCGGAGCTGCGAGAATAAAAAACAAATTATATTTCAACCAAATTTTAGCTGTAATACAACCTCGTCGGGGGTGTCTCTGAATGACTTTAGAGAAAAGAATGTATTACATACATCATACTATATAGAATATCACCAGATTATAACGATAGAGTTACATCATCAGATTAAATTGATGGAGCTAACGTGAGACTTGTGTTACAAAGTGCACATGCACATGCACATTTGTAACACAATCTCACGTAAGCTCCATCAATTAGCTTCTTTTATTCTTTTTATGCTGCCCAGGGATATACACATTTAATTACTACGTTATTAATAACTGAATTTGTTGAAGGTATTTTTTAAAGACAATTTTTAATTGATACGAGTATTATAATTATTTTTTACTACAATTCATTGATAATTTAAAAAACTAAACTGCCTATAGTTATTGTAGAACCTTTATTTTGTACATCATTAGAACTTTATCCTGACAATATAATATATTTATATGTATATATAAATGGTGGGTCAAAAGTAACGCAACAAATTATAATAATATGAAAATCAAAATCATTTAGACAAATACCAAACTTTAAATGACTTTTCACAACACCAATTAACTAAATAGTGCAATAGTTATTAACAAACAATAAAGTATAATAATACAGAGTTACAATAAATTCAATTATCTTCAAAATATCCCCAGCTTTACCTATGCACTTTTGAAGTCTTGAGGGTACCGATTGGCATATTTTCAGCTCAATTGATTGTTAATAGATCTGATACTATTAGTAATTACTGTCCTAGTAATATCCTATAGCAAAAAATCTGGCGGACATGGTGGCCACTCGATTCAATCACATCTACTAATCCATAAATCTTGGAAGTTACCCGTAAACCAGTCTCGAACTAACATTGAATAATTGTATATAATTTGTGTTGCCCCATCTTATTTATTTGTTCAGATCGTCCGATCCATTATTCAATTTTCAAATACAAACCTGCAACTCAAGCTTTAACAATTTAGATACATAAAGAAATTCGAAGATATAGAGTCCACATGTGATGGCCCAAAATCAGGAGGATCCTAAAAACATCGATACAGAGTCCACATGTGATGGCCCAAAATCAGGATGACTCAAAAACACCTATGCCCAAGCAGCTGTCATAAATGAGTCTAATCAACCCAAAATTCTTACTATTAGTTGATAACTGGTTTTGTCCTCAAGTTAAATAACGGATCAGACGAGGGGAACAGATACTCTTCCAACAAGAATGGGTAATACCCCATTATATTATACTCCATTATTATTATGGGCAATACCCCATTAAAGTTCCACTGATAACTTCCAAGATTCATGAATTGGTTGACGTGGTCGGATCGAGTGGCCATCATGTTTATCAGATCGGTCTCCGAGAAATACTTTTCTTTGAGGTGTTTTGAAAGACATGGTCCATAGCACAAATTCTCAGACTATCAATGATTTGAAGAAGTACTAATTACGCCCTTGATACTTCAAAAGTGCATGGATAAAGCTGGTGGATATTTTCTAGATTGATACTATTGTTACTCTATATAAACACTGTATTTTTATTCATTATTGTACTATTTTGTAGTTAATTATTATTGTAAATAATTACTAAAGGTTTGTATTTGTCTAAATAAATTTGATATTCAAATTATTATAATCATTTGCATTACTTCTGACACACCCTGTATATATTTATTTAATATTTCTATTCAATAATTGTTATCCGTAAATAAAAAATAACAAACAATGTTATCTTGTTATTTATAATTATTTTTAAATATACTTAGGTATTAATGGCAGAATATTTCATTTTTAAAGCTCTGATTCTTTCGATAGAAATTTCTAGTCAATACTACTATTTGGATTTATTCATTAAAAGTTTCTACAAACAAAACATACATTTATCTATAAACATGTGTCGTGAAATATTTGAAAATATATTATAAAATAGAAAGCCAACTATAAAAATGTAACCTCAATATTGATAGAAATGAACTGAACATGAATTTTTAGAAGTGTATCATTTGGTTTCGATATATACGAATTAATTTAACTACAAACAGAAGGAAGAATATATAAATAAATCCTCAATAATTATAGAAACATATCTAAACTAGAGTTTTTAGAAACGTAATTTTATTAATTTTTAAGTAATTAATTCAATCCGTTAAGAGAACAATGTCTGATTGAATTTTTGCATTATTTGAAAAACTTAACACTAGCTCTATTTATTAGGTTGTTTGTAAGTTGGTTTTCTTCACCATCTTACAATATACCAAATTTGATACTAATATCTTTGATTGTCATACGCAGATTTACATTATATAAATCGAACTACTGATATGTATACATAAAATATATATTTTAATTCCGGAAATTATAATCTAATAGTATTGACATAAATGGTTTTACACGCTGCACTGTCTGTTTTACAAAAGAAGTTTTCTTCTTACAAATAGATTTTGTAAATGTATGTAAAAATGTCGATATGTTTAATGTGTTGAATTTCAAAATATTTTCCATTTTATAAAATTTATTTATGGTGATTTTCCTTTAACACATGTATGTAAAATTGGATATAAAAAAAAATTTCAACATATACTAACAGTATTAATCAAATTTAAATAATTTTTAAGCATCAAGTAATAAAGCATGTTGTTTGTATAAAATAGAATAAATCTAATGTTATATGGAAGAGGATTTCAAAACTTCGTTATATATACTAAATAACGGAGATTCAGTGAAATTGTGTAGCATTATATTATATCTAAATAAAGTAACTTCTTTAGTCGATAAAGTGCTATAAATAAAAATAGAGATTAATTATAATTACAACATACATTACTTTATAAAATAATATTATTAAAATATTTAGAAGTTTAAAATAGTTTCATATATAAATCAATTGCAGTACATATTTTACATAATTTATGTTCGTTATAGGTATGTTTTTCAATTATGAAAAATGCGTTTTAACTATTATACCAAGTCGCATATACACACCTGCTAAGTCGGTGATTTGCACTATTGCTTATCTCTAATATCCTTCACTAGTTTTATATGAGTTTCTTTAAAATGATTAATGTAACCAAGTTTCTGACAACATTTATTTACGGAGTAATTAATAAAGTAACAAATTTTTCTCTGGTTGCCTCCTTTTCTGATAACTATTGCTATATTAATTTGCTTTTATAAAATGAAGACGAGTAATTTCTTATTTTAGATATACCTAATTGAATGTTTTTGTATATGTAGCTTAATTGTTTAATGACAAATTCAATTGTATCATCAATGATCTCTTAATATTGTTAGTTTAGACCATTAATAGATACATGAAATATGTTGTCAAATATACCGATTATCTTAAAATCGAGTCAATATTAAAGTGAAATTTAATGATACATTTGTAAATATTTAATGAAAAGCTCAATAATATAATTTATCATTTCTGTGATAGACTATATATACGAGGCGAGGATTATATCAAACTGCAGGTGGTGGCTCTTTAATTTATATTAATTACTTTAATAGTGACTGGTTTGCCTAGCTGACAAAATTGTATTATATTTAGATTTGAATTCCGTAATTATTTTAAAAAGCTATTGGTAAATATGTATATTATATTTTTATTAAACTAAAAAAATTTATAGTATCATTAATGGATAATTTTAAAAACTGTCTTATTACAGTATATACATATATGAAACGGTTTAACGCGCTGGTTGATCCGATGTAAGTGTAGGTAGTTTAGATAAACAGATATGGATATGTAATAATATGCAATTAATAAAATTAAAATATATTACATTCATAGTTTGTTAAACAGTTTCGTATATTGAAACGTAAATATGTACATAATGCATTATTTGCCGGAGAGGCAAAGACAAATTATTTTAATACTAGAAAAGAAGTGCAAAATTTAACAAGAATTTGACAATTTTATAAATATAATATTCTGTAATTCTTCTTGGAAGACAACTAATGTGATAAATTTCTCTCCTCACTCATAGTGCAAACTAGTTATATCCATATACTCAGTGAATAAGAGCTGTATCTTGAATTCATCTTGAATATACGTATATTAAATTTCCGTGATATGCATTATAATAATACATTGATAACTATTAAGAGTTTTGTTGACGAGATATTCGTAATATAAGATACGATGAAGGGGGTGATTGGGAGATCATCTCACGCTTTACACGTGTAAGGTGTGGCCTCTTTACAAATTAAATTTTTATTCACATTTATTAACTTCTTGAATTAAGAGTTCGTGATGAAGCCATGTGCTGTGAATAGTCCATATAAACCAAGTTACGTCTAAACTAAATTAAACAAATTTGCATTTATAGATCTATCCTTTATTTCAGCGTCCAAAATTAAAAAATAGTTAAAACATATGAAGAACACAAAAATTTTCAAAACAAAAATACTAATTCTATACTAATATATGTTAAGTCTCCTTAGACGTAGGTAACGTTTAGCGTCGTATTCATATTTAAATATTATTTAATATAGTTGTTGTTTGTACAGAACTGACAAAATTTTCAACGGGATATATGCACAGTCAGGTATAAGTATCGATCACAGTTGATATATCAACTAATTTTTAAACGCATTTTGTAGCATTTCATAAAAAGGGTTTATACGAATTTAACTCAAATTAATATCCGTTAAATTTATCTATATTTACTACTAAATATTGATAGAATTTTATACAATATGAAGCTTTTTAAACATTTTTTAAAAACAAATGAACTACAATAAGGTAACTTTTGGAATTTGTTAATGCAAATTTAAAGCTAACAATTTAAATTAATAATTCAAAATGTTACCTACCAACAATAAAAAAATATATCACAGAAATCATGTAAAAATAACTAGTGCACATAAACTGAAAGTGAAAACAGGGAAACTTTTCTACTATACGAAAATCACACAAAGAGTGAAACGTAAACACATAAGTACACATTTTCTATGCATCAATATTTGAAAAAGTGAAATCGTTCGCTATTGTCACACTGAAGAATGAGTATGTAATAATTTTCTAAGAAATATATTCAGTGCATGAAAATACCCTTTTGATATACTCTATTTCCAACATAAATAATAATAAATAAATAAATAAAGGGATTTATTTTCTGTATGACATGAATAAATAGGAAAATGGGAAACATGTTGTACAAGGTGCGATAACCATATAGATTATCATACATAATATTGTAGGATAATAGATTAAATAAAGAAAAGAAAAGAAAAGAAAAAGAAACAATAGTTATATGTTTAGATCAATCACATATATAAACAGATCGCGAGAGTTTAAATACACGTGATAGCGTAGTGGTTAGCACGTCTGACTGCCAAACCGGCGACATGGGTTCGATTCCCGGTGCATTTAAAAAGAAAATCGATATATTTCTAAACTCGATGACCTGCAAGGTTTAGGACAAAAAATATTCACTCCCGGAAATCAAAAGTGGTAGTTTAGCAGAATATTAGCGTTTTGGTCAGTAATGGTATAACAATCGATTCCCCAAAATATTTCCCCACTAGGTAGCCAGGAGGTTTCGTTAAAAAATAGAGATATTATCTAGTAAGTACGCGTCCTTAAAATTAACAATGTATGTATGAGATGAAATCCTATAATTTTATTTTATTATATTATTTAATGAATTGTGAATGAGAATATTATATAGTTAAATGGTATGCAAATGCGTTCACAATAGTTTGGATTAATTAATTTAATTTATAATAAATATGAATATGTTATATGTTGTATATATACACATACAAAAGTTAAAAGTAATATCAAAATATTTTCAAGCTGTATGCGATATACGTATGCAATCAATGATTAATATATATATACATGTAAAAATATGATCGACCATATTCAGGAATCATTGTTTATATATAATTTCCAATGTATTGTATATATTATACTGTCAATGTTTGCAAGATCATGTTTCTACAGACTTCGGTTGAGCGTAAAACCAAGTCATTCGGTTTAGTCCTTTTAATACTGGGTAAGTCTGGAGCAAAGGATATAATTACAAAATTTAATAGGACAAAACCACACATTCGGAAATCGACAAAGAAAATTCCTAACGATTGACATCACGTTCTGAGCATTTAATCGCATAAACAATTAACCCCCTATCATATTTAGATTAGTTAATTGTGCAAATTACAAATTACAAATTGTACTATACTTTATATACAGATGCAAATCCTGTACTTTAACATAATCCTTAGAAATTCTCTACAAAAGGCAAAGAGCAATTTTTTATACTATATATAGAAAAGTCAAGTTATGTTTTTACCGCTATAACATATTATAATATTATAACATATTACATATTTATACCGTATTACATATTTATAATTATTGACTACAATACAGGATTTAATATTAACGACTTTTAAGTATGAGGAGGTCTTGTATGAAAAATAAAACATAAATTTATGAACATATTTCTGTTACTTTAATAATTTTGTTTGAAAATGAAAAATTTTCTACTTTACCGGAAAATATAGTCAATAAGATTTTGTCCAAGTTAAGAAAGTCACGAAGCTATATCTAAACGAATGTTTTAGAAAAATATATTTGTTTATTCTCAATAGACCTTATACAATGTGTACCAAGTTTCTTTTTTAGTCACCCTTATAGCATTTAAGTGTCCACAATCGATGGGAAGATAAGCTATTCAATTTACGAAATTAAATTTTTGAAAATGTGAATAGATAAACAAGGTATTGTAAGTTTTTACTTAAATTATATTATTTTTCATATAATTTTGGAATGATGATTATTAACTTTAATTTGCATGATCTGTAAGCTATTTTTTATACAGATTGACATATGTAGTATGTTTTTTATATCTAAAAACCTTATTCAAAATATTATTCTTAAATTATGAAAAAACCCATTTAATACGTTTGTAAATGTATCAAATTTGAGAAAAATTTATAATACCCTTAAAAACGTTTGTCAAATTTTATATTTTGAGATTTATTTTTTAGTTTGTTTATTTTAGTAATTAAGAATACATTAGTAAATATATAAAATCATTTTGGTTATTGTGTGATGTCTATGTTTGTAATATTTAACTTTTTTTTCAACTGAATAAAATAAATTTGTAAATTAACTATACTTATGGAATATTTGATAAGGAAAACACTATTTCTATAGCGAATATAAATTATATTTTCCATGAATAATACCAGCTATGCAATACAGCAAACAATATTATACTTTTAGATGTAGAATTGTTTTTCATTAAAAGTATATATAAAAAAATTGGATACTGAGATTATGATATGAAATAATAATTACAAAAGTAACTTCGATTTATGAAATTGTTGTTTAAATACAATTGCCACAAAGCTGACATACAATTTATAATAAACTGATGAAATGTTTTTTGATAACCTGTAAATTTCATTAATCCAAAATTGAAATGGATAAATAATTATTAAATTATTGGTTAATCCAAATTTAAAATATACTCATAATATGTGTATATAAGATGTTGTATTAAAATTCCTCTCAATATTATAATATGGTTTGACATTGTCTTCTAAATTACAACTTGTTGAACACATGTATATTGGATATAATATTCAACGAGCTTATTGTTCTTCCTATTTGAATAACACATTGATTTTTTAGTTTTATTATTATTTTATTGATTTATGTACTTATATATATAAATATAATATAGTATATATCATTACTTTGTAGATAAATGTTTGGAAGATTCTAATTATAAGTAATGTTATTCTATTAGCATCTAGAAACAAATTTTAATTTTACGTTCTCGACTGGCACATTGAATTTTAGTTGTTAATTCCATTATAAAACTCGTGTTTCATTAAATTAAATTACATTCGATTGTTCATTTAATTTCTTCATTAATCTAACAACTTTTTATTAACTTTGAGCTTTAATTTTATAAATTAAATTGGACACAGAAAATATATGGTAATGCTGATTTGATTAATTATGTTTTATTGATTCTTTTTTCTCTAAATGTTGAAATAGTGCTCTCATTATTTTTAATATGTTTAGCGTAAGTAACAAAAAGTGATATATTTTAACAAAAATAAAAAAAAACGTGAAATCTGAAATAGATAAAATATTTAATATATTGCAATTTAGGACAGACCATTTACATAACGTCAATATTAATATGCCATGTATTGTTCAATGCATCTAATATTTCAATTTTGGCGGGTTATATCTACAGATTTGAAACATCGGACTGTTTATTGCTAAAATTGCTATGAATTAGCCAAAAAAGAATTTTTAATTAAAAAAAAATAAAAACAAGTTTCAAAAACTAAATCTGTATTTATATTATGGCTATATAAATGAGAAACTATTTAAATAAAATATTTTCCAAGTGAAAAATGTGACACTTTTTAAGAGTATAATTTGATTAAAACATATGATTAAAATTATTATTTGACTAACGTAACGTATAAAACTAAAAATTGACATAAAATTATGCTGGAATGATTTTTGCGTATTGCATGTAATTATCGTATAATTTCTATATAATTATTAATATTATTATCTTGAAAGTAATTAGCCACAATTAATTCAACGAAGCGCATTTCTGAAAGCAACGATATCATCATTTTCTAAAGCATACAACGAATAAAGTCAAATGAGTAAGTACAATTATTATTAGATTTGAGATAAAATATATTGAAATAACAAAAAAATAATATGCTACTGAAATTATCTACAAACATGCTCGATATTGCTTCTGTGATATTTTGAATATTAAATTATACCAACAAGTTCAATTTTAGATTTATTATAAGATCAGTTTCGTTTCCTTATTAGGTATATATATATATATGATTAACTGTTGTAATTATGTATATATTGCATGAGGAAATTATGTTTTGCTTTTATCCGATCGAAAAACATGTAAATCTAATTTTAAGTTCATAACTTATTTTAATGTAAATTTATTTCCAACTTATTTCCAATTCATTATATTTATTTTCTAGTAATTGTCTTCTTCCCTATTTTTTAACCTAGAATGATAAATTGTGTCTGGTTTTTATCCCATTACCATTTCCATTAATCAGTGTTATCGTTATTTAGCTTTTTTTAATAAGAAATATACACAGCTATTAGTTGTAAAAATAATTATAAATGGAATTATAATACCAAAGGATTACAATTAAGAAACTTGAAGATTGTAATGTGTATTAAAATTATTTACTTACTTGTTGAAGAAATTAGTTATTTATAATCTTTTATTTTTATATAATTGAGAGTATTCCATATATGTAGATAAATATTGGTGTGTAATATTGTTACCACGTTACAAAAATACGCTTTAGCAATCATATAGCTGTGTAATCAGTGCATACATTAATTATGCAAGTGTGAATGTTAGATTATTAACAAAGATTATTAAGTAAAATATAATTTTTAACCTGTTTTCACATTAATTTTTATTAATACATATTATATATCCGATAAAAATATTATAACATTTTATTTAGGAATATTTATTATACGTGGAAATTTATTCGTTATTCTTTCCCTATTTCATACATTTCTTAGTATCTTTTGCACTAAGAGAGTCATGTAGTGATAGTTATTTTAATTCTATGAAATAATTGATATTTTTGTAAAATTCTTCAATAGAAATGTTAGAAAACTGCTTCATTTTATATAACATGAACTTCAGGCCATTAGCGCTAGTTTGTGAAACTAAAAATGATTGTTTTAGCAAACACATGAGATTCTTTTCAACCACTGCGGTCTGACTAAAATTAATACAATTAGCCAGAAATCTAATAAATAAATACTTTACGTCATATTTGTAACTATTATATCGCATACATTCGTTTTCAATATACAGACTGAACTTAAGTTGAAAGAGGTTTACAAAAATGCTTTAATATATAGATTTTTTTTTAAATATTTTCAGTAAATCAGAGTTTGTTTCACCTATTTTAAAGGATGCATTATATAGAGCTGTATTCAAAGGGATGAGAAGTGAGGAAGCACTATCAAGTCTTGGCATCTTGGAATCACTAGAAAACATTCGAGAAAAGGCAAGAATGGAATTTCAGAATCACTGCAAAGCGGGATGCCAACGGAAACAGTCGGAGAACAACAGATCCGAAGAGAATCACCGGAGACAGGGTCAGGTGCATCAGAAAGAATCCAGAAGAGGAGCTCACGAAAAAAACTAGATGAAAAACGTTCAGATTTTGGATACCACGAGAATATAATAACTTTTTGTAAACATAAATTTTATATTCTGTATTGAATATATTCTGTAATCTACTTAAAATTTAGTTTATTTCGAAGCATTTGAATACATATAAATACAATACAAATACAATAGAAAGTATGTATTCCAGACAGCTATATCTTAGGTAACTATAAGCAACCGAGGGTCTTGTAATGAGGAATAGTTTGTATCTCAGGTGATATATTTACATTTTTATATGCAATTGTTACATATCCTGGGATGTTTCTAGTAATATACCTATGATATAAATATATTATGACGAAAGAATACATTTAATTATTCTAATAATAACACTTATTTTAAACATGACGTATGAAGCTTTGAGATTAGTAGTGCAATTTTCCCGCACTGACCTATAAAATTGGTGTGGAGTTGACTTTATTGAATATACGTGGAAAGATTTTTTAAGAAAGATTTTGATTCTATGAGTCTTCGAAAAAAGGCAAAAACTTGATATCGGCAGTCTATAGTTATAACTTTAACGTGTGTTATTTGTCTTGCTTTACTCAACAAAATAGAATTATAATAATATATAGGTCAAGACATACATATGTAATCAGATAATATGATTTAAAAATGTAAAATTACAAATGTGTTTCTTAGAAATGAAGGAATAAAGAAACTGAATGTAAATAGTTATTAGTATCAAATTCTTTAATAGAATTAGCTGGAATATTTAAAAGCAGACAAAACTGCAAGATAATATCAACAGCTTATATCCTGATATAATTGAAATTACCCTATGGACTTATAAAATTAATTAGGTATATATTTTTAATATATAAATATTTTATAAACAGTATAAACAATAGTTTTGAACATTTCAAAGATCTTAAGATCCTTTATGAAATGATGCTATTAATAAATATTTGTCATTCAGCTGAGGCTTACATATGTTCTGCACAATATATAAAATGAACACAAAACTAAACAAAAGGCAAAAAAAGGGCACTGTTTAACTGACGAATGAAGACATTAACAAAGGTTTTTATATTTGACAACGGGGCACGTAAATAGCCACTGAACCAATTGTAGGGGTATTGCAGTATTATTATAAAATAATTCTCCTCTCGCGATTTCAATAGCGCTATTATATTAACATATATAAGAAAAAGATTATATAAATACTTTTGAAAAAATATATGTTTCAATGAAAAAGATATTCTGGTATTTTTGGAAAATTATTCAGGGGCTCGGGCCTCTTAACCCCTCCCTCTAGTTTCGTCGTGGTCCTTGTAACTTAACTTACATAAATTCAAATACTTGAAAACAAATTGTATACTTGACATGCATTCTATAAAGCAACAAATTTAAAAGTTTTGCTACATAAAAGTATATTAACTGTGACTCAATCAATAATGTTTACTAAATAATGATTTTATTATTTTTTATTTTGTACTAACTTACGTAAACAAATATACTATGCATAATACTTTCAATGGTATTTAATTGGGGACCACATTGATCAGGGCACCTCATGCTTTTGGCCCCATGTCAACACTCCTCCGTGCACATTCATTTTGCATCTTTATTGCCATTATCTTCCTCACCAATGATGTTTAATAGTGGTGGTTGGTCCCAGCGTAATTTAAATTTGTGTCATTTGCCTACCACACCAACACCCTTACCAATGTGCCATGACTGCCAATATTAGATTACTATTGTAATATCCACGTTTGTGTTCATATGATCATTTGTTGATTTTTTATTTTGAATGCGTTTAAATCATATGTAAATAATCTTTTTATTATTATAGGCGAATACTAAACTTTTTTGGAAAAGTTATTTATTCTAATTCAACAAAAATAGTTGATTGTTTTTAATCTGATAAATAAAGTTGTTAGACCTAAATATTCCCCTACACGAATCGATAAATTTAATAGGTACCCAGTGCAACCTAATACATATATTTAGGTTGCAAACCTAACCATGCTTCCAATATATATGGAATATTCTGTACACACAAAAATCAATTATAATCACAATATTCACATTAAAAGAAAACATTGATATAAATAAAGACATAATGTTATAATGTAACATTTAAGTATACGTAAGGCATTTCTATATTTGGTGGGAATTGAGAAATACATACATTTTATGTGAAGGGAATCTAGGATGAAAAGAACTATTTGAGGAATTGATATTACGAATAGGTATCATAGGCTTATTTTCATTGATAACAATGTATACTCAACAAAATATGTAAGGCTACTTTATTTTTATTAGTTGATTCATTTTTTAACAACAGTCGTTTATCGAAAAACTAGAAACCTTGTTATAGCAAATAATGCGTAGACTGATGTAATTGGACAAACCAGACTTCTACTCTAATTTCTATTGGTTAGAAATATTATAAGATGTGGCGATTCAACTGTTGCGTTCCAGAGATCACAAAATCATCCACAATGACACTGTCAAGTTCTCAGAATGTTTTACCCATATTTTATAACACTACTGAAAATCATGACAGCCTAAATTCAACTCTTAATTCAGGCCGAAGTCCCTCTCGACTATCCACCATCACTGCCGCATCAATAATGAGTTGTTTCGTGATTTTCGGGATTACCGGGGTCCTCTGGGTACTAACAGTCCTACTTTCCCGACAGGATATGCGCAGAAATACGATCAACGTTTTCATCGTAAGTCTGTGCTTCAACGATCTTATCAATCTGTCCTTCAACCAACCCATGATCATCCTCAGCTACGTGATGCATGACTGGATCCTTGGCGATTTCATCTGTTTCCTCGTTCCAGAGTTGAATATGGTACTCAATGCAGTCTCCCTTTGGCACCACGCCTTAATAGCCTTTTACAGATATCTTGTGGTCGTACACAATGACTGCTACAAGGGGATCAACAGGAACCTCTATATCTCGGTGGTGATTGTGGGGACCCGGGTGATACCGTTGACATTGAGTTTAGCCCTCCTTGCATATACTTATCATCAGGGCTTTTATGTAGCAGTCTACTCGTCTCGTCTCCTCCGTTGCGTATATGACACGCGGCATGGCGGGGTGATTCGAATTCTTGTGGTGGTGTTTGGCACCCTGCTCCTGCCGTGTAGCATTGTCGCCATGTGTTTCACTGCCATATTTTGCCATGTACACACAATGGGGCGTCGGACGTCGATCTCAGAACGGACGCTGCTCATGCGAGAGATGCGTATTACTAAGATGTTTGGAATTGTCTTCGTCATGTTTCTTCTTGGTTATTTGCCCTATGGCTTCGTCCGAATGGCCGACAAGAACCGGACTATGGATTCGGATGTCTATGTAGTAGTGACAGTGCTGTACGCTACAGCGTCATGTATTAATCCGGTGATTTTTGGGGCGATGAATCGAGAGATTAGGCGAGCAGCTCTAGAGTTGTCTCTGTTTAAGAGGATGTCTCAGTCCAGGCGAAATGTTCTCTCGGAGATGACTTGCTATGCTCTCCCCCTACGACCGACACCTGCTGAGCAAGAGATCTCGATCAATAATAGTCAAGAGTGTCCAATGATGGAAATAGAGGATGAGCAAATGTAAATTTTTCTTACATCTAAATTTATGTATATTTATTTATTTGGTGATCGTGTGTTAGTAACATTAAAAAAATTAAAAGCGATATTATTTTTATTCTGCTTTCATTTTAAGCAGTAAAAAAAATAACCAAAATTGTTTATGTGTTCTGTAATGTAAGTTTTATTTGTTCATGTTTTTAAAATCTAATATTTAACTTGAAGTAACGTTCATAATAAAAGAATGTTTAAATAATGTTTAATTATGTTTAAATAAACAAAACAAAAACACTGTATTTTATATAAGTAAAATAAAAAAATAGACGGACATACATATATATATAAGCAATTTTTCTTCTATACTATTTGAGATTATAAACCAATATAGTCTATCAAATGTGGTGTTTTCAGTTATTGTTCCATTATTTTTGTATTTTTTAAATATGAACTTTTTACTTCATTATTGTTCAACCATTTTTTTGTAACTTTTCAAAATTTCAAACTTTTTATATAAATCCAGATATTTGTACAAAAATGTAATTATTTTTATTTTTATGTTTATTACATACTGCCTACAGTACTTTAATTATACAATCTTTATATGAAACTTAAAAATTTAATTTTTAAATGTGTTGAGTTAACTATTGTATTTGTCACCTTATAATCCACAAATCCAAAATGAATAATAGGTATATATTTTTCGTATAGAGTGTATGAAAATAGGTATCAACTGAAGACCTATTGTACCTACATAGTACCAACAAAATGTTTTATGTAAAGTATACTTTTTATTAAATATTTTTTGAAATGTATTTGGTTAAAAATCAATAATACTTTCTTTACAACTGTCCATGTATACAATAACTTTGGAATGTTTACTATGTAATTATCAATATATGTTTTCTTAATATGTTATAAATTCTAGCTTTGTGGTGGAAAAATATCCCTGTAAGAAAAATCTTTACAATATCTTATTTTTTTGGAGTTATGTTCTGTTGTATTTAAAAAGTCCATATTATATCTAATGTAATATATTATATTGACCATGTTACGTAACAGTTTCGTACATAAATATCAATACATGTTATTTGTTTATATTTAAAATATATGTTAATTATGATAATTAAAAAAGAATGTTTAAATGTATTTCTCAATAAATCATGAATTTACAAAACTATATAAAAAACAAGTTATAAAACTATAAATAATAATTATTATTACATTTAAATAATGGAATATTAACATGTATCAAAATAAAATATTTATAAACATATTTAAATACATACAATCATTAAAAAAATTTACTTTTAATAAGATACAAAGTTAATGAATCACATTAGTATATAGCTTAAAATCCCCAAATTAATTAATTTCCGGATAAGGAAAGGTGTATATATATATATACAATATAATTAAAGCTTTGCTAAATAAAATTACTTGATTTACATTACAAAAATATGTATATATTAATAAATAGATAAATACTCGTAACATATCTCTTAAATCATTTAAATGTATAATTAAGGTTATATGTATGTTCATTAAATTTTTTAAATGAGAATTTAATCGCCTTAAATGAAAGATTTAACTTATTATCATGAAAATTAGTCTGTATTAATTTTAAAAATTATAAACAGTATCTATAATTGATCTAAACGGTAAATAAATGTTATTATTTCTTTAACGAAGATATATTTTAATATAACTTTCATGTAAATAATGCATTTTAATGTATTCAATTTTCACATGTTAACGAAGTTAAAATATAATGCACGAAAATCACAAACACTGCATATACAATAACAAGTTCATCTTTGCAAGTAAGTTTGCGAAAAATTATAACTAAAATGTACCGCTTTGAGCTCTATATCTACGGTGCCTACCAAATTGTTATTATTTGAAAATTATGAAAAAATAAATTATATTCAAATACCAATTTTTTAATATTTAAAACAGTTTTAACGGACTAACAGTTTTAAGGAAAAGTATTCAGATACATACTACTCATATTTGTTGGCAAGTACTCAATCACACTCAATCCCTAAAACTTTGTATTCGCGAACTAGCTGTAGTACAATTTTTGTCGGGATGATTTTCCTACGGTTTGTATTTAATCTTACATGCATCATCAGTATTTATTAAGCATCGTATTTCGTCAAGGAAACAACTATACATAAATTATATTGTCTGATAGCATAATCTGCGCCGACGACATTCAGTTCTTCAACTCGGCATACTTAAAAGACCTCACATCCTTTTCACTTCAAGCTCAATCTTGCCTAAACAAAATTAAAGAATCGACAATAGCTAACCAGATGCAACTAAATGTCTCAAAAACAACTTACATGCTTATCGGAACTCCTCGCATTATCAAACAGACACCTGACATCACCCTAAAAATTGGCGAATCTGTTCTTCGGAAAATGAGTAAGTCAAAAAACCTGGGTATCCTTCTGAATGAAAACCAAAATTTTAAACAACATTCCAACCTACATATTATCCATCTACAGAGGCCTCCTATGCATAATTTCAAGCAACAGCAATGGTCTCCCAACTCTAACTAGAAAACTACTCATCGAATCCCTCATCTTCTCGAGACTTAGATATACCTCATCAACGCTTCAAAAGGAAATCAAAAGGCAGTTAAAAAATCATAAACTTTGGTGCCAGGGTGGTCTATAGCAAAAAACGTTCGGTCTCCGCTGCTCCGCTCATTCATGATCTCAGCTGGCACAATGTAGATTTATTAAGGGAAGCTAAAACTGCTTTACAATAGCTTTTAAATGCGCAAAGGATGTAGCCCCCAGATCTCTTTGCATCAAACTTACATACCACGAGGACCATAGTAAAACCTC
>JAYRBW010118368.1:0-17329 GCA_036023295.1 Invenusta paracnida
AGATGTCAACCGAAGAATTACATATATTTTGTCTCTCTTTCTATTGTCGTGTCTAGTCTAGGTAATATATTTAAACGGTCTTTGATCGTACAAGTACATATAAAGATTCATTCAATATCATCATTCTAGAAATAATTATTTGTTTCATAAACAGTTCAGTAATAACAATTTTGTTGTTACAGCTTACAAGTTATATCTTAAACATGAAAATTATTTATGTAAATACATTATGTTTTTTATCACGTTAATTTACTATTTTTATTGTATACAATAAATTTTCTCTTTTGTTGGTGAATATTCGTTATTATATTTATATTAATCCTATTTAAAAAACATGAAAAATATAAAATGTATGTATAGGCATATGGCTATATGCTAATTTTTTGTTTAATAACTGGAAGAGTTTCTCTGGAGGAAAAAAATTAGTCTTGAACTTATAGTCTCATGATTGTCAATTTTAAATATTGAAAATTAAAATTTCATTGTAAAAGAAAATGATGACATTGGCGTCCATGGTAAAGGTAAATTATATAATATATATAAATTATTTCGTCCATGGTAAATCCTCGAAATAGGAGCAGTTCCTTCAAAATAATATATAACTTTAAACGCTTCAAGGAATTCCTCAAGTTTCAAGCATTTTCTTGAACGTTATAAATCAAAATTAAATACCACCCTCTAACAGTTATTTTAATATTGTTTCAGAAATTTAGTTTTCAAAAATAGTTCGAACCAATCTCTAAATAATATTCTGTAATACGTCAAGAACTTGACTCCGATAAGACAACCTTAAGAATATTATTATGCCTAGTTTTACAATTAACTTACGTTCCTTCTTTCTTTGAAATTATTTGATCGAATTCAGAAGTAACTTTTAAAAACTACAAGAATTTGAACAAATCTGAACTAATTTACAAAGATATATTAAAAAACTTAGGAATTTTAAAATAATATATTAATCGCAAAAAGAAATGTATTTTGTGTAAATGATTTTTTAATTTCTTTGAACTTTCAAATAATATTGCAAAAAATGCATGCAATTTTTGTAGAATTTCAAGAAATCTAACTTTCAAAGAAATTCTCCAATGTTTTTAAATACCGGTTAAAAAATATATAAAATATCTTATATATCCTTTTAAAATTTTCAATTGTTGTATTTTATAATAGATGGTTGCAAGTTTATATATACATACTGACAATGAAGAACAACTTCTACAAGCTTTGTTGAAAAAATTGAAGGCGCTGACGATAAGAGTAGGTATATACTGTATGAAATTTATCAAATTAAATTTGAAAGATATTAAATTGCAAAGATATCCTATTTGTTGAATTTTATTGAAAGACATTCAATTTATCCAATTTAAACGTTATTATGGAAGTTAATGAGGTCATGATCAGAGCATGATCTAAAAGCATTTCTAAATGCAGCTTTTAAAGTGATATAAAGAACCTACATATCATTCTGGACATTTTGAAATATAATTTCTAATTAGAATCTATGTAAATAATAAACGTAAGACAATTACATTAATTTGAATATTGCTTGAAGTCTGAAACAATTTTAAAACAATTTTATTGTGTATAATTAATAAGTTTAACTAGATAGCTTTTCGAGAACGTCTTAAAATTTGTATGACATGTGAATTATCTAAATTAACTGATCATTGATTTACTATAGCTGTGTCTAAATGTTTATACTTTTATAACGATACAAACTCAACACATTTTTTTACGTAATGTGTTTTGTGTTTGGTGTTTCATATTTCTGTTTTTAATATCGAAATTGTATATTTCTGCATAAATTAGATGACTGGTTCTTGATAATTGTTTATATAAAGCCATCCGTAAGGAAATTCCATTTGGTTAAAATATGTTATATACCTACAGGATTTATTTTTCAATATTTTTTATAATGTTATTATATACCTTAACCCTTCTACTAATAAAATCTATATTATATGCATACAAAAGTAAATTTCATTTGGAAAATTTATGTACTGTGTAGATTATTTTTTTATAATTTAAAAATATTTTTTAGTATGTATTTATTGAAATAAATAAAATAATTTTGTTTAATATGTACCGTGTTGTAGGGAGATAGATTACATTGGGGGGGGGGGGGGGCGGCCACAAAATTCGTCCCCCCCCCCCCCCCCAAAAGTCGCCAGTCTCAATTTGCAAACGCGTCGATAGAACTATAGTATCTAATGGTTACAGAAAGTACTCTTCATCTATAATGTTGGGTATTTTAAGTATTTCGTTCATATATATACATATCAGTATATCATATTTTTAGCGTATATCATTAAAAACGGAAGTAAAAAACTCTTTACGCGATTGTTTGTATGATGTAAACTACGAATAAAGTGATTAATTTAAATAAATAATTATAAAAATGTTAGATAAATTGTAATTTTCTTCAATTTTAAAGTAACGCTCGTTACAAAATGTAAATTGCAATTAATAGAAATGTGCAAGGCAACAACGACTTGGCTATTGTTAATATATTAAATTAACTATATTAATATTGTATTTTATAAATGCAAATAACTGGCAATACTATTTTTAATCACACAAAAATTAAACAAATGTATCATATTGTTAACGCTCATTACAATTGTAATTTGTATTTTATAATAAAAATTAAAGGCATTAAAAATCTAAATAATATCAATTTTCTACTCCCCTATTTATTATAGACATTATATAAAGTTTTACTTGTTTTTATAAAGCTTCAAAATTTGTCAGCTGTTCAGAATTTGAACTCAACAAAACACCACTTAAATATGCTCTTTGAATTATAAATAATCCTGAACATTTCAGATCATAGATTTTTATGTTTGTTTAGAAAACACATAATAAATATAAAATCATAATTTGAACTCAAAATGAAAACGTTAACGTACAAAAAAATTGTTTTATGTTTTAGATTTCACACCCGGATGCCACTTTTTGTGGTTTTGCCCAAATAATGTAAATTGAATACAAACTGTATAAGTACGTGTCAAATGTATGATAGTATCATGTAACAAATTACACATAATATTACTAATAAAATACATAAAAACGTTGACACTTACAATGAATTTCAAACTGGTAAACAAAATGATGAACAATTTTTATTTATGAAATACTTATTATTTCTAAATTACAGCAAAAACATCCTATTTTCTTCTATCATAAATTTTTCTAATTAATTCTAAATAGTTAAAAATAATTACAGGATAATTCTGGTTTAAAAATAACATATAATAAAAGCAAATAGCGTTATTCGAATGACCCTCTCATGTAAACAGACTTATATTATTTTATTGGTGAGCTACAAGCAACATTGTCACTTTATAAGGCATACCAAAATACACTCTTTTAATAAAAAAAACAGTAGCTTATAATAATGGTACATTTTTATAGTTGCTATATATATATGTATAATAATAATAGTAATAAATAATAATATTAATTAATAATAATACAATGAGCAGTTATGGCAGTTGTATAAATTAATTTTTAATACCAATAATAAAAAAGTTAAACTAATAGATGGAAAAAGAAAAAAATAGTAGTTCTCTATGAAAAACACAAATATGCAATCGTCCCTTTCAGAATTAAGTCATTGTCCAAAGCTAACGTGATTGGCTGCAGTAGACTCAATTGAATAATATTGCAAAATATTGCATCCACTCTTCGATGGAGACGCGCTGTTTCAACATATGTTTTGGCAGATTAATATAATAGGTCCCTTCTATTATACATTAGTAATATTTGCGCAATTTCCGACTTGGAAGAAAAAGAGGGAGAGGAGAAGATTTATATAGAATTCAGTTATTCTCCAATCATACTACTAAAAGAAAATAACTTGTATATGAAATCAAGAAATATTGATTATTTCATTAACTATAGTTAAATCCATTGTTTGTGTACAATTATAGGTTAAGAAATAAATATGTCTAATTAATTGGAAATAGATACTTATAAGTTATCAATATAAACATTTAACTAATTAACTTGTACATTTACAGCTTTTTGCGACTATTTTAAAGGACATATCCGAATACTATAGGAAGTATATATAAAAGGACGTAACAGAATACTATAGAGATATAAATTTTTGTAAAAGTGAGAGCTGCAAGTTGATTATCTGTTTTACTGACACAAAAACAGAAACATCCAAAAATCCTTAATTAAATGTACTTTCTTTTCTTATTCTCTCTATTTTAGTGTATTAATTACAGAAAGAAATTATAGTTATAACATATTTATATTAATATAAATAAAATGCTTCATATATTTGAAAATAATTCCCTTTTGGTTGTTTCATTCGACTGTGGCGTCATTTTATTCTCGTCTAATCCGAATAACTGATCTTATTAAGTCATCAAAATGCCTCTTATTTTCTGCCACGCACTCAGCCCTTTCTCCATTCTACTCCTAAATTCCAAAATATACGAGTTAAGATGTCTTACCTGTTTGGATGTGGAAGCATCTAGGGTGCACCAGTTAGCAAAGCATTCGCAGTTGTTGCTCAAATAGCTGAATTCCCTTTCATGGAGTCGCTTGTTCGCCCGTTTGACAACCTCTCTAGATAAAAACTTTCTTTCATAGTTCAGCCGATAAACGGGTCTTGAGGCGTCGAATACCATGAGCTTTTGATTGACTATGAACCCATCCCTCTGGTCGCAGTTGGGGTTGCACTCGCATTTCTTTGTTTCTTTAAGCTCGCTATAATGGATGATTTCATATTTATTCTCATCCTTGAAGACGGACACAACGATAGCATGATGATCAGCGGGGAATATGCTAGAGTAATATGTGTGCTCGTAGAAAATGTGATCACCAATTGTTAGATTCTCAATAGTAACACGTTCTTTCTCTACATGGTAGCGGGAACTTTTTTCCGCCATTACACTGAGTTTCCAATTGACACTGATAAGAATTTTCTTTCTGTTGTATCAGTGCTTTTTGCATTTATATTGTGAAATTACATAAGATGTATAAATAGCCTTATTCCGAGAATTCAAGTTTTATGTCACTCCTCCATACGTTAGATAAACTGGGTCTTTATAGACTTCACAGTATAATACACAAAAAATAGGTACTGTTTAGTTGTTGTTTGAAGAAGCCGTTCAGTTTATATCGAGGACAAAGACAGACTCCGACTATAACTAGTGAACTTTGTATCCACTGATAGTTCAATATTAAGATGCCAAGCGCGTGTCTGTATTCTGAAGGATGCATTAAATGTGCAAAAGAAGGATCTGCTAGAGTGTTGCAACTAAGAAATATAGGTTACTGAAGCGAAACAACAGGCCTTATGTACGTACCTTCATCATCGTTGACGGATCAAAACTTACGTCTAATGACGTCTAATCAGAGAAGACTTATTTACAAACTTAAAATGTGTACTTTAGCCTCACATATACTTTATTTATTTATTATTTTTAAATAATGAATATGTCTCAATAATTAAATATTTACTTGTAAGTTAGATATTTCAGAGATGATGACACATATCTTCCACCACCAAATAATTCGTGTAGGTCGTGGGATGTTACCGCAGTATAGTCATCTTTGGGCCCATTTCTTCCTTTTCGTTGCCACTTCACAAGCTTGTTGATGGATCAGGTGGATGTACGCCAGGTCATCTAGTAGTTGCTCAATATAGGAGCGAGCTGGCCCACCTTGACGACGCACCTTTGATGGTTGATTTGTTTTATGTTCGTCACAGTCGCAAGTGGCGTGGAAGGACATCGCGCCATGTGACCAAATAATGCGAGTCGGTCCCGGCGGAGGATGGTGGATGGCGATTTATGACTTGTCATTTCAGAGAAATGAAACAAAAGTGTCTCAGTTTTGGCTTGCAAGCACCCCCTCTCACTATAGAACAGCTTTTCTATAATGCTCTGTATTAGCATTCTTTGTATGGTTTTGTTTTTAATTATAAAGAAATACGAAGAACCAAGATCTTTGGTCGCGTATGCAGTAAGATGGAGATAAATAGGATCGTTGAGTTATTAGAAAGTTTTCACTTTAATTGATTTTGTCTTGTTTTTCAATACTACTTTATTGTCGTAATATTTTCTTCTTAATTAATGTATTTACAATTTGTTGTAGTGGATGTTTTTAGACATTTTAAGTGCCTAAATCTAATTAATAATATATTTCTCTATTCAATTTAAAAGCAATGAAATTCACATCACAGAATACCTGTTTAATACTATTATGTTTCCTACCATATAATATACTTATAAATTGTAAATATTATTTTCTATGAACAGAAATACACAACGCTGTGCATGTGTGAACAATAATAATGAATCTTTTTATTTTAATCTTACTCTATATATATATATTTAATGATCAAATCATGATCGAGCACCTCTGTGTAATGCATATATGGGATCCACGAGGTTAGGTTATATTACTATAGATAGACTCGTACTACTTATACAAGCAATCGATATATTGATTGATGGTGTAGTTATTGAATGCAATAAATATTAGTTTTAAATTACTCGTTTAATGAGGTCAAAATGGATAACATGGGATAGTTTAATAAGTTAAGAATTGCTAGTAAAACAAGCTGTTGAGCAGAGAGGAAGAATGACTAGATTTGTTATTCATTTAATTGTCTTGAAAGTGTTTTATTTATAATTCCAACTTTAAAAACTATGTGATATATGTTCCAAACCCATTTTGTTTGATACTTTATAAGTGGTATAAAATTTTTAAAATTTGTGCATCTTGTCTATTTGAACAGCCATAATTTGCACAGAGTTTACCCGACTTCCGCACCACTTCAATAAATATAATTAACTCTAAGTGTCGAGCAGCATGACGGCGTTAAATGTTAGTGTATAATTATAACAAAGACATTCCCTTATGAAATGAATCGTTTTAAATGAATTGTCTTATTAAATATTATCAGTCTATGCTTTTCAGCAAGTTGTTTCATCGCGTCTCTATAAAACTGGACTCAAAATACTAACTGATGGAGTATTTTCTGGCCAACATAAAAAGTAGTATTTTACAGTAGTAAATAAATTATGAGGAATATATGTCATATAGTACCGCTATTTTCATATATTGCTCGTCCTCTCTCCCATTATGTGCTAATACTTTAACAGTGTAGAATACGTCAATGTTTGATTACTCCTTTCTAATTTGTATTAAGGGGATTACTGAATAGCTAAAGCAAAAAGTGTGCAATGTAATTTTTATGCCATTGAAGTAATGCACGTGTTATAACTATCTCTTTTTACTTTTTTCAAATATCATATTCACCTGGCCTTGTTATAGGAATACTCTGCTGAGCGAAGCAGTGTTTCCAGAACAATGCCCGATTATGGCACTCAGATGGGGTTGACCTCTGCGAATTCCCCAAATATAGGCGACGTTCTATACGTTATTGAAGTTTAAAGAAAACAAGACAGACGATTCAGGAGATTGCCGGTCACTATGGAAATCATATTGCTTCAGTTGTGAAATTTACAACTGTTTAAAGTTTTCGCTACCGGAACAAATTTCTAACTATTATTATTATTCAACTTTTATACTTTCACTCTTGACATTGCTAAAATAATGAAAAACTGTCAAATAGTTATAAAATTTATGCTTTAATTAATATTTGTTGACAATAATCATTTATCAAATCGATTAGTCTACGTTGCTATAATACTATATTCTGTTTTATATTTTTTGTTATTGTCGGTCATTAACAGGTTACACTTTTACTATTTTGAGGCCTTTTGTGTAATACATATGTTTTTATTTCGGTAAAATCATGCAGGATCCCCGATTTAAAAAATGAATGCTCGCAATATCCTGCAGGATCCCTTCTTCAGGATCCCTTCTCAGGATCCCTTCTCCAAGATCCCTTCTCAGGATCCCTTCTCAGGATCCCTTCTCCAGGATCCCTTCTCCAGAATCCCTTCTCCAGGATCCCTTCTCCAGGATCCCTTCTTCAGGATCCCTACTCCAGGATCCCTACTCCAGGATCCCTACTCCAGGATTCCTTCTCCAAGATCCTTACTTCAGGATCCCTTCTCCAGGATCCCTTCTCCAGGATCCCTTCTTCAGGATCCCTACTCCAGAATCCCTTCTCAGGATCCCATCTCCAGGATCCCTTCTCCAGCATCCCCGCAGGATTTCAGCAGGATGACCGGATCCCCACCAACGTAGTTTCCCGCCCGGTGATTCTGCGGGAGTTTGACATTTGGGGTAACTAGTGAGTTTCTTTAAAAAAACTTAAAAGTCGATTTACCAAAAATGACGATTTGACGGATATAACATTTTTTCTTATTGGTTGCGAAGTGTAAATATCAATATTTCAACACATTTCTTTTTATCTGTTTTTATAGCGACAGAGATATTTAAGAAAGGAACGATACAGTGGTGCCCAGAAAGAACAATCGAAATAGGTCATCCAATTAGGTTTGAGGGTTCAAGATACCGACAGGTGGCGGGTGCGAATGATTCTATGGCAGCTGTGTCAGTCGGGTGTTTATCAGCATGAACACGTTCATTCGGTTTGATATCGGATTACTCAGATGGCACAATGGGGAACCTAGTTATGACAAGAACGATCGCTATAATCTGTACCCGGCCTAGTCTGCCTAGTATGGCCCTTTCCTACTACTAAATAAGTAGTATATGGTAGTATTTTCTGAAGCTATGGTAACATCACACGACTGCAATATAAAACATGTATTAAACTTAGTCAAAAGAAGACGTTAAATAGTCCACTGATTTATGCATTAAGAGATTTCGTAGCTTAGAATTTAAGATACGTATCAAATTGTTATGCAACAATGAATTTAACGGCTTTATTTGAGCAGCTTAAATATAAAAAAGGCATCATTTTTTTAATATTTTTTTAGAATAATTATATGCTAAGTTACAACTCCCGTCTACTTTGGTGATTAACAAACTTCATTTCTCAAATTATTGTAATGATTAAGCTTCAACTGTCATATTACTTATACTATTATAGAGCCTAGAAATATTAACACGAGTGTTTTCTAACATATCGTTGTATTATCAGTTCAGGATATTAACTTTTCAAATTTAATATAGTCTTATAAATTCTGAGTGCAACTATCGTCAATAATTTAGTGCATCACATCAGATACATCAGTGCAAAATCCAACATGTATGTCTTTATTATGCTTATATTTATGTTGTCTAATAATTGTATGCGAAATCCAATTAATAATTGACTTTTCGTGATATTTTTAATATAATTGTAAAACAAAAATTGTTTAAATTATTAAAAAAGAGAGTAATTAACAATATTTAAATACAATATAATAGGAGAGTGTAGTCTTGAAATAATTATTTCTTTAAACATTTATAAAGCATTTTAATACAAAAAGAAAACGGGTTTGGTATTTTAGGGAAATAAAATATTTTAATCTGAATAAACAAATAGATATATTGACACGTACATATATAATATGATAAAGAGAAAGTTATATCAAATATGTAACAAATTTTGAAATAATATGTATAGACAGCACTGAAGTGTAGGTACATAGATATGCAGGTAAATAAATCTTACTTTGGCAAATTTCTTAATTATTGATTTGATTGATAAAAATCGATATAATCTATAAGGTCACATGCGTGCACTGAGAGTGTTACTATCAAAGAGTAATTTTTTGTTGTAAACTGAAAGTTCAGGGCAGGAATGAATAGATTATGGTACATCCGGTTCGGGTTTTCAATCAAAGAACAAGAAATACAACATGTGAACATATATATTCAGAATAATAATTATTTTCTGGATTCGCTAAATTTGTCAAGAAACATCTGTTTACTTTATTTAACTAGTTATAAATAGACCAATTTCATATGCCATATCTTCGGATGCATCTCTACAATTTGTTGAAGTAATCGAATATAGATATAATATATGAAAGAAACTCTAAACTGAGATTTCATTAATTTACAATTTTTTTCAGCTTAATCGTAATACTACTTTGGAGAATCATAAGTACTATAAATATACATATATACCAATATTTTAATAAAATATATTAAATATACTTTAATGTTTTAGTTTATTGTCTTTGGTTATAACTGCTAATTAGACTATATTCATTAGAAACAATATCTGTTGCCTTTAAAACTATATTACATAAAAGTGGGTGTCTTTGGGGGAAGATATCTTCTGGTCAAAATAATCCTAGTCGTTTCTTAGTCTCAGTTTGCTTCCAGAGTGGATATTCGTAGAAGGTCGTTCTTGATATTCCGAATACACGCTGAAAGACATGAAACATTAGATACAGTTCTCCGAAACATTTTAACTTCTTACTGCTTATTCAGAATAGACGATGGCATACGAAGTCAGATAAGATTTATCTGAAAAAACTTGGATTCTGAAAAAGTTTTCACAAAATTATATGTATTCTAATATCACGACAGAAAAAATCGAACCATATAGTAGCTGTGGGGCATAACTTGGAATGCATTACGGTGTCTACAAATTGATTTTATTCATAATTTTGGTAGCAATTAGAATCTGAGCTGGGTGCTTCATAAATATTATATTCAAATTTATTATTTTACAATTCGGCAATTTAGTTTTTTAGACTAGGTAAATGATTCAAGATAAAAGTCGTAAGTCATTTAGAGATTATTATTTTGTTATGAATGAGAGAAGTATTTTACTTTTTAAAGGGAGAATTAAAGATTTTGCTATGCTTAATGTAAATTATTATAAGAAAATTTATGAAATATTTCTAATTTCAGAATAAATAATCGGTTTTCCTGTAGCATAGAAGAGTTGATAAGATTGTAAAAAATGAAGTACCTTTATATGCTGGGAAATATACGAATTGTGAGCTCTTAATAACGTTATGTTTCACAGTTTATATACAAAAACGTACGTATGTTGTGATTGGAAAGGTTGGTGAGACAGAGATATACGATCATAATATATGTTTAGGGTACGTAGCTTTCGTCTTATTATTGTACTAACGTTAATCCGATGACGCAATCAGAATGAAAATATACTTGTGCTACAGCGCTGCAACCAGCGTTGCATTTGGCCTTATAACTAACTTCACACCAGGCGCACACCACTAAGCCTGGCCGATCGATAGCTCTGCAGTAATTATACTTATACAACTGGTTTAGAAGAATTATTTATGTAAACGATTGTATTATTTGTAATAAATTATATATTACTCATTCTTTTTGCAGTAGTGTATGATGTTGTGGGCGACTAAGTTTATTTAAGATTCGCGAGAAGTAGCTGGAGACCGCCTACCGACGTTCTCCACCTTTATATCATGAGATATTGGATTACTGGATGTTGTGGATGACTAATTCAGCTAGGGTGACACCGCACGTACCAATAATTAAATATACCAATATATTTACTGACTTTTTCTTTATTATTATACCTAAAATACTCAAAATGAATATATGGAAATAAGCCTAAATGAAATAAGACGAAGTGAGATGACACCGTATAATGTGCAGTTAAATATGCTGTAGTGAACACTGTTTAGCCTGACAAATGATGGTACGTGGTGTGGTAAATAAGATGATTATAAATTAAAATCATTATAATTTGGTAATTAACTTCCGAAGATAAAAGCATACAAAATATACAGATATGCATACAGTAAAATTGATAAACTTATAGTGCCAAATTTAAGTGAAGGCGAAATATCACGTTATTAAGACTAAAATCAATATTTTTTCTAAATTTGCCAGAATATAAAAACCTACTGTATTTAAAAAAAACGTATGTCTAATTTCTATAAAGTATTTGAATACGTTTAAAGAATAGTTTTATATTGTACACCTGTGAGTTTAGAGCTATAAATAGAAAACATAACAAATTAATGGCATTTTGTATCTAAATCGAAATGTTGCCTGACTAGAGAATTCACCTAGCCAGACACGAACGATTTAAACAAATCCTTTCTATTTTATATATATTATATTTCTATGTCTGTGAGTATAATTATTATAAGGAAAACTTTAAAAACATTTACTAAAATTATTTTTTTAGTATGTTAATTCAAAAATAGGAAGTTGGTGATTATACAGAAACTTTAATCAGCTTATTTTTGACAAGAAAGAATGTGAATTGAAGCGAGGACTGTTAATCCATCAAGATCTTTTCTCAACTACTGATGATAGAATTGAGTATTAGCTGGCTTGTAAAATTATTATTGATTCTGATATTTCTGGACCAGTAAATAACTATAAATAAGTAAATGTTGCGAGATAAATATACATAAAACATATTTATTAAATTACAAATATTCTTTGTTTAATCCATATACTACTGACGAGTAGCAAGTAGATGAAAGCCTGTATATGTGTGCGGTAATCACCTCAAATTCCTCTTCTGAGAAGTAAGTCTCCATGCGCATGGGGTCCACTCCTTCAGGAAGCGGCTTTTGACTCAACTCCTCCATTGTGAAGGTCAAAGAGGTTAACCAGCTGAGATAGTCATCAGCATCGTCCTCTTGTCCAGGCCTCTTGCCCTCCTACATCATTGCACATAGGATAGGAGGTCTCGATTAAGAAGGACCAACGTAGAGGTCAGATAGGGTAGATGGATTTAAATTTAGTATACACGCTTAGTGAGCTGTAAATATTTTGTCCCATTTGTTAACTATTTCTGATAAAAGATATATCAAAAAGTGGCGACTCCAAAATTGAACTCAAAATATGAAATAAATGCCCTGATCCATAAATTAGTCAAATATGTATGGATTAACTTATTAACTATGTTTATCGACACTTAGCGAGGTCAAAGTAGGTTTTATTGAACATTTTAAAGTCGTCTCAAAGTCGTCTCAATGCATATATAGTGATGATGAATACCTAAAAAATATCACACATTATGGATTGCATTTTGATCTTTAACCATCGCATGACGTACTTTAGGAAAATATAACTTTCTTCAAATTTATTCGAAACAGAAAAAACGTGTACTCTACTTTTAATAGGTCCATAATTCGACCAATGAGATTTTTCCACCTATGTGAGAGAGTGGAATTAGTCATCTCAAATAATTATAGACCTCTTTATTGTCGACTCTGTAATAGAGCATTACCCGCTAAATACAGAGACGTATGACCTGTAAACATTTCGTTACCATGGTGTTTGAAGTGAGGGCCTCAAGGTCTGTCTCCCAGTAGGGGAAGAGCTGTTGAAACTCCTCGGGTTCGAGACCAGCGTAGATCACGATCGAGCGTATGATGCGGTCCTTCATGACTGAGAGAAGGATTGGAAGTGAATTACTGGACTGCGTACATAGTAGGCAATTATTACTTTCACAGAAGTATAGAAATACATTAACTGCAGGCACCCACGCCCCCTCCTTCTTTTGAAATAGCATTGTCCAATGATGAAGTAAGACAATCCTTTAATTTAATTAATCAAATTTACTGTGTTGCTAATTGAAGATCTAAAAATATATTTTTTTCAATTTTAAAAATCTTTTATCTTGAAATAATGGTTACTCAAAATTAAAAAAAATAGCTGTGATTTAAGCTATATTAAAATTGGCAAAAGCGTCATATTTGTTTGAGATTTAAATATTTATCCCACAAAACTGAATTTGACAGTATTGTAAATATCTTTTAAGTGTAATATCTTTAAAGTTACAAATTTTTACTTCATTAATTTAACATAAGAACATATCTTGAAGGTGTTAACTCACTAATGATGCAGTAGATGCCGATCAGTTGATATATAATTTATATAATAATGACGTAATAACCATCACTGTCGGCTTGCTACAAGGAAATTCGTTAATTGAAATTGAAAGCGGCTTAATCGGTGACACTATCGTTAAAAATTGCCAAACGTAAATGAAGATATGGACGGCTGTAATATTCAAAATGTAATGATTTGATATAAAATGCAATACATGGGTGATAAACAAAAAAGTGCCCACTTAGTAAGAGAAGTCGTATTCAAAAACTGGTACAATACCTATTTTATGGCAATTGCTCATGATTGCAATGACAGAAACGTTTCTTTGCCTGCAAAGAGCAATAATAGTCAATGGCGAACAATAGTGAACCTCATCGATGCCTCACCTTCGTAGTACTGTTGCGCCGTTCTTAGAGCTGCAATTCGTTCAGCATCAAAGCGAGCCTGGGCCGATCCCGTCTTCTTCTGAACCTTGCCTGTCAACGGCGTCGCAGTCGATTGGACCCCCTCCCTCTCCTCCTCGTTGCTCATTGGTTGTTGCTGTTGGGAAGTCGCCGTAGAAACGCTGCTACTATTGCTCGAAGAGTTGTTTGCGATCCATTCGTCCGTCTCCTCGGTGACTTCCCCCAACTTCCAATATCCCTGCCAGAGGTAGAGAATTGATCCGGCGTCGATGAGAAAGAGACCTAGAAGTGCGAGAGGATTGAGAATGAACTGAATGATTTGTCACAATACTATCTCTTTCTCTTCTGCCTCCTCTCCGTTCTACTCTCTTCTCTCTCCTATCTCCCCTTTGTGAGAGAGGGCTTACGTCTCTTCTCTCCTCTCCTCTCCTCTCCTCTCTCTTACCTGGCTGAGGATAGTTGTACATGGTGGACTGAAGCAGAAAAAGCGGACTGAACATCTTATCTTCCTTGTCTGGCTGGAGCGGATTCGTCAGCTCCATCGGAAGCAGTTGTCCCGTAATTCCCGATAGACGCCAGAATCGCAAAGGATACAGTTGCGCTGTAAGGAATGTGAAACAATTGACTCAATTATGACAAAATTCAATATTTTTACACTAAAAATGATATGTTGCTTAAGAAACCTATCTGAACAATCAATACTAAATCGATATTCACCTTCTCGATAAGGAGACGTCCATTCTCCACTAAGAAGACTCCAAAATGCCTGAGGTTCCTGACCTTCCCAGACTTCTTCAAAATTGAGTTTGGTGCCGACTTCAGGGGAAAACTCGGGTGGAAATCTGTTTCATTTAGAAGTTGAAAACACTTCATTCTTTATACACAAAATAATCTGGGCACACATACCTATTATTCTTACTTAAGATCAGATATTAGAATAAACATATGTTATAATATATGTAAACTCTGTTAAAGTGTTGTTTTAAACTTATTTTTAATAGTACTGATTATGTGCATTGGTCTACAGAAAGAGGAATAAATTGTAAGTTATACAATTTAGACAACTAATTCAGCAGCTAATATATATTTAAAAACAGCAAAGTTTTAGTAATTTCTTAAGTTAAATTATAATAGATTCAAAATTAATATTTCTTATAATCAAAAATGTTATATTAAAATTAAAATTATTGTATTTCATATATGTTTACGCTAATAATTAATAGTTTATGATATATAACACTCAGTTTATTTATTATTCTTAATATGAATAATTCCTTTAGCTTACATAAATTGTACCTACATGTTACTAAAATATACATTTATTATTCTTTGGAAAATGTGAAATGTTTTCTAATATATTCCACTGAAAGAATAGTCAGAACTATATTCTAAAAGTAGTTAAAAATATGCATTTTAATCTTTATTTTGAAAATTAATCGAAGGAATTGTGTATTTATATTTTTACAAGAAATTTTTTTTTTGTTGTACATAGTGAATTCTTTCTTGAAATAATCAATGCCCGAAACACAGTTTTATCGATTTTTAGAGAGATAATAATTTTTCAATAAATAGTACGTTATGCTGATATTTTACGAAATGAGTGCACCATTAGAGTGACCATTACTCCATTTGTTCATTTAAAAATTACAGCACAAATGCGGTTAGAGTTATGGATAATTAGAATAATACAGTAATCGATTTATCGATCAATCAGCTAACCTGTCGGACAGTTTGAGGAGCACTTCTCGAGCCACCTTCATCGAGGATTCGGGCGCCAATCGTCCCCGCCAGACATACGAGGTTGGTAGACAGTCGCCCCCTCCGGTGGCCACAATGAGGACCAGGACAGCGCGACTGCGTAACGATTCAGAGACTGGGATCACTTCGTAGAGGCTTCCCTCTTGAACTCGGTCTCCCCGCACGAGAAAGAGGCGAGCTTGGGAAGAAGGGGAGGGGCGGCGTCGACCTGAGTGAACTGTCATTCGCGAGGAGAAGATGTGACAGAATGCTGGGGGTTCCATGCCGTCAATGACGCGTATCTGAGAGTGAGGAGGGTATGCAAAAATGGGTTAAGGAGCGTCGAAGAAGATGATGTATCAATCTGCAAAGATTATCTAAAAGTAAAACAAAAGAAACCAAGCGAAGGAAAGTAAATCTACGTTATGGAGAAGAAGAAGAAGAAGAAAAAGGGGTAACATTCTATGAATACGAATAACGCGCAAAACATGTTGACGGTAAAAGCGAAGACGTAAAAGCAATTTAAAAACAAAAACAAATATATAACTAGGAGAATAAAACCGAATTGAGAAATAATATGAGACTGAGTTGTTTAATAAAAAATCTTATTTAAAATAACTAGAAAAAGAAAGTGGAAACAAATTACTAATAAAACATTATATAAAGATGACGAAGAAAATAACAAGAAGAGAAGAAAATGATGGGATGAAAATACAAATACTATCGTTGTGAACGAAAGACAACGAAAGAGGATGGATAATGCTAAGACTGAAAGAAAGAAATACTGGTAATGAATATGATTAGAAACGTTCAGTTATTAGAGTGAAGACAATAAGAAAGGAGACATAGAATAAGATGGAACTGAGGAATATATTAAGGACAAGAAGGAGGAGTTGTGCTGTCAACTTGTCAGCTGTCAACTACCTGGGGTCCTTTCTCCTCATCCAGTTCGACTGTCATGAGGGCCGAGGCGCCTTTCTCTGTGATCGAGCTTGATCTGCCCTGCCAAAAGAAGTAGGCGCACTGGAACTTGCCTGGATCTCGAATCCCGCCACGTCGAGGGCCACCTGATGACGTCATTGAGAAGAAGCGAATTATTACCAGTATAACTCAACAAGGCAAGCGATACGTTAGGCTGTTCCTTAAACATTTATTAGATCTCGGTTATCCAAGTCGAGAACAACTTTTACTTCGAGATACACCTAGGTAAGACTTATGTTGTAACTAAACTTCCTTCATTTTATATAATAACTAGTCGAGGATAGGAGAAAATCGATATTTATCTATTTATAGTAACATGACGTCAGATTTGGATTAATCCGTCAAGTTGAGCATACGGTGGCGTAATTTAAGAATTGGTGAGTACAGTTTTTTGTAATTGTAAACACAGGATAGTCAAGTTTAGTCCGGGAGCCCAGAGGCTCCAGTCTAATGGAACGAGGTCCCAACAATCAACCCCCTAGATGTTTAGTACTAACATCCCACATCATGAAACTGAATGTCTG
>JAYRBW010118379.1:0-17324 GCA_036023295.1 Invenusta paracnida
TGGTAAAACTAATTTAGTTTTAATATTAAAAAACATAGTTAGCTCAAGTCAAATATATTTTTAAAGAGCTAACACATATTACGCTTATTTCAATTCTTTTATGATATGAGCTAACACACTTTTTGCCATTTTTGGCTAATAATAATATTATGTAACATTCGTAAAGTTAATTGCACTCAATTTTTAAATTAATATTATATTTATGGCCTGTACATGTTATCTCCCTTTGTTTTAATTTTGATTGACAGAGACTTCAATAAACGTCTCAATATATATATTATTATTATTACTTTGGGTTTTTCATCACTACATATATGTGATTATTTATTCTTTAAAGGAGTAATATAGGAAAGATTTATGTAAACAGTACTTTTTATGAGTCAATAACATCGGATTCTAGGTTCTTACCCGCCTTAAGAAGGGACTTTCTCTGAGCAGCTGATGACGGGAGAAGGAATGAGGAGGTGGAGGAGGCTGAGGATGATGTGGAAGACCTTCGAATACAGGTAGACAGGAGTGAGTGGGGCGTACCTCCGATTCGAACTGTGGTCTGGTCAGAGGGGCCGTGATACATGGCGGCATCCTGACAGAGAACCAAGGAGAGAGGAGTGGGGTAAGGACCATGGATATAAATAGGTTTATCTCAAGTGGAAATTTGACATTTAATTGTTTATGCATTTATGTTTTGACCCGGAATGTTAAAATATCCCATATTTACTACCCTATGTGAATTTAAAAATTAATGTTACAGGAGATTTCTGTAGAAATCTGATTAATTACCAGCAAACATTATTAGTAACTTATGAATATACATTAATATAAACCATGTTATGGCATATTCTATACTTTTTATATTAATAAATCATATTAAATGATAAATACTGTAACATAATTGGTAAAACGAATGGACTAAATTGTCTCTCATATTGTGATCTGATTTCAGCGCACCATATCCATGCAGCTCCATGCGAAACATACGTCCATTTTAGTAAATATAGCGAAATTTGTTACCAATACATTCCAGTCTACATATTCGTATTATATACTCTATATAATTTCGGTATCGGGCAAATGAAACTGCATATACAACACTTCTGACGGGCCAATGACGATGGCGGAGGATTGGGGGCTAGAATTGTGAATCATATTTGAAAAAGCTTCTATAGAAAGTGTAATAACAAGTAATCAATAAAATGCGACATACATTTAGAAAAATGATAAAATAAGAAATATTTATTATCACAGAAATGAGTTTATTATATAATGCTGAGTAATCTGTGGTAAATTAAACATAATGGAATAAAGTAATATATAAATTGAAGGAAAAAACGTATAATTCATGCAAATCTAAGAGATGGGGTAAACATGGTGATGAGTAATGCGGAAAGACATATACCTTATACATAACAATAAAAAAGAAATTTATTTTCATACACAAGTGTTAACTACCACTATATTTATAAAATGCATACCTACATATTATGTATATAATGAACATTTCTGGTAAAATCAGCTAAAAAGATATTGTCAATCAAAAAAAGTTAAAAATCCACAACATATAAGTCCCCCTTTCTAAACAGCAAATCATATTATAAGCAATGATTTGTATATTATTCAACTTATAGAGTAATACATAATAAGCGAAAAAAAACTATGTCATAATATACAAAGAAGTAATGTAGGTATGTATAACAATTATACATCCTGGCGTATAGAAAGAGATATAGTGGAAAGGGGAAAATCAATTGTTTAACGAAGTTTTCCGTAGGTAGATGCGATGAATACGATACAATGGTCTAAAGCATTAATTTAAGTAAATAGCTATATAGGTAGTATGCATGCATATTAAATTGCAAGAAGAAACACTAATGAAAGAAAGTTTGTGAGAACTGAGAGATGTGATTTAATATATCGGAATAGAATAATTATGCAAGATCAATCTATCAAAACCAATTTAAGTCTGTCTATTTGACACACCCATAAAGTATAATATAATGTATATATATATATATATATAACATATCAAATAATAAACGTTAATATATTTTTGAAATGTTAATCATATTTTAAAGCAATGAGTATCAAAACCCTATAGTACTGTTGAATTCTAAAATAATCTAATTATGCAGAAATCATCTGTCAATTTGAAAGTTATAGAAGTAACTTATATTCTCGATTTACTTGGCTGTTTAGTTCAATAATTTTAAAAGATATCATGTTTAAAATTTAATATAGAAATGCCCACTAGAATAATACAGAAAACGAAAACTCATAGTGTAGCAACAAAAAGCAATAAAATGCGTTATATTATATTACTTATTTGCACTATTCCACCATTCTTACAATGTATTTTAAATGCTTTTCCACAATACTATCATAAAATAAAAGACATAACTACTAAAATTATAATACACTAGAAATAAATTTAAAAAACAGTAGGTATTAGGGATGTAGGTATTAGAAAAACAAAACAATATTGCTGTTATAATTCTAATATTATGTTAAAAAGTATGAAACTAAAATATTATTATATAAACTATATTTGACATAGAATAAAATCAGAAAGAATAAAACACGAATATAGCCCATTACTGGAAAATTAATAGATTATATCACATGACCCGAATCTAAGCTGCTTATTGCTTATGTAACGTATTTCTATCACTTAGAAATCAAGACTATGCCGGATACACTGACTAGGTATTATTATTTATACTTTGGCATAAAGAAAACCGAATCAATATAAACCTAAATGTCCTGTAAAATTATACATAATATATCGTAGATATTAATTATATGTACGCATATACAAAGGTCACAATAAATGCTGCATAGATAATTATAATATATAAAATATGTATTTCATGCCATTATAGGTATGGTATGTAATTGACCTAATTTATTGTATAATCTAGGTATATTTAGTGGATAGAAAGACCATGAGAGGATACAAAAACAAAGAAATATAGAATGCAATAATTAATTACCTCCGCTTCGTAAACTACAAAACAACTTACAACGCATAAATATGTAAAGTTCTAAAAAAGGGGCTTTTTATATAAGTAGATATTTTGCATGTAATTATATATACTCGAGTAACTTTGATGTGTAATACTATAATGTATTATTGTTGTGTATAATTAAGGAGTCCCCCCTGACTGACCAAATCAATAAAGACACACAAATACAATCATATTATATACATGGAAATCAATAAGTCATTTGCACATTAATGACAAAAAATGAACTAGAGCTACTACATTGTATTATATAGTGTCCTATGTACCTTACATTATATACGGATAGATATCTGCCTACGCAAATATAATTCGAAATTTTCACAATTCAACTAAAAAGCTAGTGCTGTGTTGAACTGGAAAGTAGCTGTAGCACTTACTAAACAAAGACATTATACACATTGAAGACATTGTACTTACTCACGCAGTTAGTAAACAGTAAATATCCTTGATACAATATTATTGAATATTTAAATAATGTGGTTAAGCAAGCGTAGGTAGATCTACTATGTATGTGCTACTGTATGTATAGTAGTAGGTATACGAGGGGGAGAAATGTACAGGCAGAAATTTATGAAGAAAATTTCAAGTGAGCAAATGTTATTTTGGTCGAAAAATAATCCTAGAAGGAATAAATCCACTTAATGAGATTGAATATAGCTCTTGTTTAATAGGTAGGTTACTTACCTATATGTAAATGAAGTATGTATTATCACGTCCAAGGGTAAACATTGCAAACAACAAAAATGTACTATAACAGTGCAGTTATGATTAAAATTGATTTCTATATTTACAATAATTTAATGATTTTCAAGTATTCCCTTTTACAGCTTGTATTGAATGTAGTATGAATGTAAGTTTTTAAATTTATATTCAGACTGGATAGTGAAACCTTACTTTAAGTAGAGCTGAATTAATAATATCATTTATATTAAAAACACAATTCCGAAAATAAAAAAATGAATCAGGAGGAAATGAAATAGACAAATTTAACTTAAAACGTTGTTTTATTTATAGAGTAATAATATCAAGAGTTCACTTAGCGCAATTGAATGTATACATCTATCAAAATTTACAGAAAAGGTAATTTGACAATGTAGATTTCGAATTTAATTTTAAAAATGCTCTAAAAAATTGCCTCCTTGATTTATGGTAACATACTATTATCTTCACATGACAAATGTTTAGTAATATATTTCTTAATAAAAGGCCCTTTTCAATGAAATTTAAATAACTAATTCAAATCAAAACGAAAATAGCTAAAATAGTTATATTTAACAACACATGCTATAATAAAGTAGCAATAATAACGTCATATAAAACCACAAATGTTTGGTCCACACTATAATGATCAAGGCACTTTATTTTTCTAATCTTATGGTTTAAAAGTAAGCAAAACTAGTTATATGCCGTTATCGAAAAACGTTTTTATTATTCAAGCCATACTCCTATTAATTACATATTATTGTAGCTCTAATTCAAGCGCATAATTCTATATTTTTACTTTTCATATCATGTACATTTACCCGTTTGAAAATCGATATTTTATATTGTTTTAGAACGTAAATTAACATTGCATTGATTCGAATATAAAATGGCGAACTTTGAATATTTAAACAAACATAATTACACTTTTTTGACCGAGTGAACTCTCTTGGTACTATTACTCTATCGTTTTATTACTTAAACGATGTCTAAAAATAGAGTATTCTGATAAACTAAAATTGCACGAACTTAAAAGAGTTTATCATTAGCACAAATAAATATCGACATACTTTACGTTATACTTTCAATTTAATGTGTAACCATGAATTTTTTATGTATCCTCAAAAGTAGCTTGTTGTTAATGTCTTTTACTTATTAATTAAATAAGATAAATAAACTTTATATTCAACCTATACTCCTAAACTTGAATTTAAACTATGCAAGAATTCAAGTAACACACCATTCTCAGTCTTCCAATCAAAGGAAAAACATTTTTACTCATCTTTTCATATAAAATCAGTTGTCATTATATATCTATGTATACAAGTAAAAGAAATAATGCTTGGTAATTTGTATCTATCTATACATGTTATTAAAGCATTTATCAAAGTAAATCAATTTTCAATTGTGATAATATCCTTTCATGAAGATACTCTGGATATATTTTAAACATCAGCAGAATAAGAATTATAGTAGCTACATATTTGTTTATAATATTTAAATACTTTTTAGACGTTTACGTTATTTCATAAAATTAATCCAATCATCATTAGATGAGATAAAAATTATTTTTATTCATTTAGATATTATGTATATATACATATAATAATATATTTTATATGAAATGAAATATAAAAGGTTACTTTAGAAATTATCAAAATGTGCTTACGATTTTCCGCAGTCATATGTGTGTATGCACGTAGGGTAATACTATTTCTCAATGTTTTTCATATTATATTGACATATTTGTGTTTAGATGTCACATGACACATATATGCAATTATCTCAAGGGATTTATATGCCTATATAAAACGAGACTAACTATTTCAGAGACAAATTATTTTTTGACTAGATTTAATTTAATTAATTATTGAGTTTGCCGCTACAGTAAATAAATGAAGCGTAAAGACAAGAGTATCAATAAATCAATTTGAAGTTGGTATAATTCACTCAAAATTTTTTAAACATAAACACCTGTTAATATAAGAATAAAAGAGAACATTATAAATATATTATTTTTTAAATAATACTTAATATAATTAATATAAGAATAAAAGAGAACATTATAAATATATTATTTTTTAAATAATACTTAATATAATAAAATATTCGCCCTATACAAATACCTTTAGTCAGGGATACATATATCAAGCTGTTTTTTAAATCACACATAGAGATCACATTTGAGATCACATTTGAAATCACACCTTCACTTACGTATGCAACTATTCTGCCATTTGAGCCATCTCACCTCATACTGTTGATATATATACACGTACATTATTTGGAATAGATAAAATTAACAACGACCAAGTGAAGTAAGTGATTTGAAAATTTTGGGATTTTAATATGAATAAACTTATTATTTAGAATATTATGTAACATCATGATAATGGCGAGTGAGCAAAGTGAGTCAGAAATAAGGGGACTTCACACTTTGATTAAATTGGTTTAAACCAAGTTTAGCCATTGACCATATTTTGAATTTGATTGTCACTTCGTAGGAAGAAATTGTGCGTGGGAAGCAATTCTATCGCTAAACCGATACTAAACTGTGTTAAAACCAAACGTATTTTAAAAATTGAGAAACTATAATCCATTTTTAAAACGGTCAAAACTTTAATTTAGAACTAATATCGGTTACCGTTATTAATATTATAGTCATGTTTCTGAGTATTTTGATACCAAAAAATGAACGACATCTAATAATACGATTTAAGAATTTTCGCATATTGTAAGTAAAATTATAATGGTATAGGGTGTATACAATATTTATAATATACAGTTATGTTAATCTTCAAAGCACATTTATAATTAGGAGAATTTGACATTGTACGTACATTGTTTTTCGAGGAAATGATATTATTCTTTAATGATATTTAAATATTTAAACAATTGTTTTTCGTTAAAATAGACTATAACCAATATATTTGTGTACTTCATAATGAACATTGATATTTAGGAACAACAAGGACGACTGAAAACTGGTTTTTCGTAAGACAAACATACTTCAAACATGTGCCATTAGCTGTCGTACTTGCACTTATAATTCATCTGATGAAAATCCAAGTCATTCCCTATAAAGCTAACTTTGATTAGAAATGAAGCCTTAAGGCCTATGCACACTGAACGCAGCGCGGCGCGTCGAAAAAGCAATCTACACCGAACGCGTCACAGTGTAGCAAAAATCGATACACTCTCCGCAGAAAATCTACATATAAGCAGAAAAAAGAGGAGAGTATACTGAGTCAGTGAGCCATCGTTAATATTGATTTTTGAAGCGCGTAAAGTTGAGAATTTTCATCATTGATATTCGACGCGCCGCGTTGCGTTCAGTGTGCATAGGCCTTTAGTTAAAGTATAGGGAAACTCAAGTCACAGTAAAGATTATGTGTCTAAAATTGGTTTAAACTTCGCCTAAAGTAAAATTTGACGACTCAAGGTACGGACAGAGAAATTTGAAATTGAAAAACTGTTTAGAAATCGACTTCACATGTTTGCTTGGATTATGTAAATGAGTTCCACAGACTTTAATTTAAAGTAATTTTACTGCTGAAAATGCCCGGTGAGTCAATTAATGATTGCTTCAAGCTAGCTCTAAACCAACCCTAATCTATAAAACCAGTAATGAAGTGGCCTATAATGTTGGATTTTAGATACTTTAACTAGCCACTATAAATAAATTATATAATAGGACCTTCAACCATATCTTTATAGAGTTCATTGCATTTTTGAACATCTCAAGAATAATAAAAATCACAGAGGTGATACCTTTAATTCTAAAGAATATAGACATTTCATTAAAATATAGGAGTGTTAGGAGGTACGAAAAATATAAAGGAAATATAGGAGCAGCACCAACCATGATGTACTGTAACGTATATTTATCAAATATGTACAAATATACTGGAAAATAAAAATAAAATAGATTAACCATAGGAAATACCATGCACTAAAAAATAATGTGCAGACCATAGAGTAATTATAATTACTCTATGGTAAAGACATTAAATAATTTTTGCAACATATCTGTTCTGTCTATCGGCCAATCACAATCGAGTATGACTTCAACCAATGATATAGCATGGAGAATCATGAATAAAACGCGCGTGTCTGTTATATAGGCATTCTATTTCTGCTCTCGCCCGTATTCCTACGCGCTCTCGTTGTATATGGATACTGATATCGCGTCGTTTCCTTTTAATTCAAGGTCGCTGAGTTTGATTTTCTCACTTACAAATTGATCAGAGGAACCCTAATGGTAATAATCAAACATTAAAATATATTCTATTGATTTTTCTAATACGCTGTTCTGCAACCATTCAATGTCCGATCAGATTGATTTCAACGGCTATTCCCACTAAGACAAGGTCGCTGAGTTCGATTTATCTAGTTACAAATTGATCAGAGGTATCCTAATGGTAGTAATTGATCAATCAAGTACATGTATTGATTTTTTCCAATACACTATAATGCAACCCTTACTAATAAGAGCAGAACACTCTGGCCATCTGGCTGGCGCCAATTCAAGGAATAACGCGAAAATTAATTTTGAAAATTGTTGCTCATTTAAATTCCTGGGTACCATCTCAACCGGAAGCAATAGTCAGAAACAGGGCACCGTTTTTATTTTATTAGGAAATGGAGCAGTAGTATGTAAATAGACGCCCATGTTTCATAAGGAATACTATTATCGAATGGAAAATGCCATAATCGAAATCTACACCATTAATTATAAGGGAATCGCTACCTTATTTTTCCTGCCAAACAGATTTGAATGACGCGCGAAAGTGTTTTGTTTTAATAACCAATCTATAAAATTTCCACGCATATTCAAATTTAATTTTCACGTTATTCCTTGAATTGACGCCAGCCAGATGGTCAGAGCGTTCTGCTTTTATTAGTAAGGGCTGTATAGTGTATCGGGAAAAATCAATAGATGTACTTGATTGATCAAATACTACCATTAGGGTATTTCTGATCAATTTGCAAGTGAGAAAATTGAACTCAGCAACCTTGAATTAATCGGAAACGACGCGATATCAGTATCCATATACAACGAGAGCGCGTAGGAATACGGGCGAGAGCAGAAATAGAATGCCTATATAACAGACATGCGCGTTTTATTTATGATTCTCCATGCTATATCATTGGTAATACTCGATTGTGATTGGTCGGGAGGGAAGGGGTGTGAGGGTAAGGGGGGAGGTCTTTGTTCTCGCGCTCCACCTTCCCATACTACTTATAACATCTATGATTAATATTGTTAAATCTCGATTATTTTCAAGATATCAAATGCAATATCACAGCAAATAGTACATGTTGTAATAATATTTCTATGCGTTCATTATGCATATTTTAAACACATTTAAATCTACTTCGTGCAATCTTCGATACATATTATATAAATCTATACACATACCAATGTCGTTAACTTACATAACATAACAACATTCCTTTAATAAAAAGCTTTAACAAACAATGCAATAGCCTATCAATAGATATAAACCTAATAATATACATGCAGATATATAGCTATAGCATTCATTGCATGCTATGCATATAGTGTATCCACAGTTGGATTAAAATAAATAAATAATATAGCAAAACTATAAAACTGTTTTGACAGAAACATATGAAATTATAATGATATTGATTTTAACAAACTTGAAAACTGAATGAACATTTGCACACTTCATTAAACGTATTAATATCTTTATATAGGATAGATGTAATTATATTTTATATGAAAAATTATAAATATATTCATTTTTTATAATTAATATTATAAGAAAAGCTCTAAAATGACTCAAATATAAAATAAAGCAAAACAATTTCTTGGAACAGTGACGTTCTTGTTTCTTGGTGTATCTTCATAATACATGAATTATAATAGAGATTTTAAAATAATGACAATTTTCTATCTAAGGGGGTTTAAAAATAAATCCAAAAAAAAACAATGAATTCATTTATAATCAACTTCCGTAATTTAACTTGTTTTGAAAGCTTAAGCGTCTAAAAATTAGGTTCAATATGAAAAACAATAATTTAATATAAAATAAGAAAATTTACTAGCCACTAAAGAAAATTTTAAGATGATCAATTAAACATCATATAGCATGCCGACTGTATTTTGTGTAGTATAGGAGAAAAGTCAATAGAAAAAATGGCACATCTGACACATTATCTGTAAATATAATTTGCTGAATGTAAATTCTAAATATACTTACTATAGAAGACAAAAATTGGTTAATAACTATTTAAATATAGAGACATGTGTAGGTATTATACATATTATATATATTAAGCATACATTATATTTTTGTGATTTTTACATATGGTCCTCACCCGTTCATCATCAAAGAGACATAGGGCGCGGTCATGCTCAGAGACGACCGCATAGCGACACCTGATTGGTCCACTGCCGGCCAGTATGATCGGTTGATGACGAGAGTTGCTCCCATTGGTGGATGTAGTGTACGCCAAAGGAGGTCTTCTTCCGGTGCCACTAACACGGTTGATACCCGTGGCTTCAGAGGGACTACGAGGAAGTCCACTAATACCACCACTTCTCCCGGTTACTATGGATACCATTGATGTAGATGGCGCCAGCGTGTTCATATCTGGTATGGTTGTGTATACAGAATTAGCGATCATAGATATAAAAGCACTGAAATAAAAATATCAAGCCAGTAGTGACCGATAGAACTTTAACACACTAAATGAGAAAGCTTTCAGCTTACATTTTAAATATTTTCTAGTTGGTGGATAATAAGAATATTTGGCTGTAACTAAATAAGCTTTCAATTAAAGTTGTAGCTAAGATGTTAAATAATAAATTGTATCTGTTTGTTAGTGGAGCAACATGATTTATCTACGTAAATTCTGCTCTTTCATGTTTAATGGAAGAGTGACGCTTTTACTACGTCGATCGGACAACGTGGTATAAATGTTTAAACTAATATATATTGTAAGTAAATTATGTAATTAATTGTGTAATAATCTGTTGTAAGTAAACAGTGTAGAGTAAGTAAATTTAAGAACATTCAATTGACGTTTTCCTAGACTTAATTCTAATACAACTGGGTCATGTAACCTTCCGTAATCAATAGTTGGCATGAAAACATGTAATTTAAATTTAATTTAACACGGATTTAATTATTTGCTACAATAAAATATAGTACTCAACATAATGCGTATGCTTAAATAAGTATAATTATATTTATACATTATATTACCCATAATTTAAGAATTTTGAAAATTAATTTAAAGAATTAAATAACAAATAGTTATGAACAAATAAATATAGTCAATATGTCGGCATCGGCATATAATGACTATTTTTGTGGTATATGTATGTATTTGAAAAAAAAGTTTCTCACTATTATAATTGTACTGTAACATTAGAAGAACGGATATAATATATTGTATAACATATAATATATTATAATCATTCTTCATTAAATTGTATTTCAGTAAGCATTATTTTAAACATCCAGACTTCTGAAAGTATTACTGAAATACACCTTAATGTTACATAAACATGCTAACAAATATAGTAGTATAGTTTTATGTAATATTTAGTATAATTACGTAGTAATATGTAGTACAGCATTATATAATATATAGAATAAACAATCATGACATGCTTCTAAATTTTGTATTTTAAAATTGTATTTATGCAAAGATTTGAAAAAATTTAAGTATAGAGTAGTATATTCGTATAATGTAGTATGGTATTATATGTATAATATAAATTAACTTTGTATGTAGAAAACAATTATATTTCAAAATCGTATTTGTCTAAAAAATAGACAGAAGTGATTGCTTATTTGATTATACAGAACTAATAGTTATAAAAATCTAAGATACAATTAATTATTGCAAAAAGTTGTACACAAAAACACATTCGTACAGAAAGGTAACAGTTTATGCGATACTTTTATGGAAGCTGGAAGATTCACATTTGGTTATGTTATGCGCTTCAGGAAGGCTCTGTTAGTAAATTACACTATGTACATATCACGAGTTATTATGTATATCTGTAAGTACATAATGCAAAAGAATTTGAGGATTCTGTCGACAGTAAGTTTAGATAAGCAAAGGATTTATATGAGTAATATTACCTTGTTTATTAATCTAGTAATGGATGGAGAATAATGTTAGGTCTATATAGTGTATAGTCTAATACTATGTTATTTATACTTTCACTCTCTTTCAACTTATATAAAATAAGGAGAATGAAAGTCAAAGAGCTAGATTACCTAGTATATACAACACCAACATGACTTCGTGTATAATACAAAAAATATGTTAATAATATAAAAAATAGAAATAGATCACATATTTTAGTAATTCAACTATACACAGAACAAGGGAAGTTATAAATTGTATTATTAAAATAAATAAAAGTAAATAAAGTAAAAAAAATATTATAAAAATATTTAAAAAGCATATAGTTGTTTAAATGCGTAGTAATATAAATTATTTAAAAGAAATTGATTTATTAATATTACCGTAATTATTATTTATTCAAAAAATAACTATTACTGAAATAAATAAAAGCTTGTAATTAGTTGTACGAGTACTATATTTATGGATTTTATTTTAATAACATAGAAAAATATCATCGGCAATAAAAAAAGAAAAAATTAAGCAAGTATTTCAAAATTTTAAATGAATGTTAACTTTGAATAAAATAGAAAGTATAGGCAAACATATAAAAATCTTAATTTTTTAAGAGGCAAACTCTTTTTAAAAAGAGGCAAAAATTGTTCATGACACTAAGAAATACTAATATTATTCATTAAATATTGTAACTTTGGAAAATCAGTTGTCAATGTACAGGGTGTTTCATAAGTCATGCACCATAGAAGATATGACAAATTCTACTACATTGTTATACATAGAATCTTTCTACCACATAATAAACCTTTCAACCAAGAACGGTAGAAGTATTGAAGCAAAATATTCAAACAGAGATGGCAAAAATCGATGCTAATATAATCAGAAATGTACAAAATTCCAGTTTGAAACGTCATATGTGCATTGAACATGGTGGTGAACTTTTTGAACAATTTCTGCAGATAACTATCACTTTAATTGACTTTGAAAGCATTATTTTTGTCTATTATTTATTTAGCCTTTCATATGTAAATTATCATATATAATTATCATGTCAATAAATATCTCCTATGGTGCGTGACTTATGAAACAGCCAGTATAATACATCTTAAATAAGTATTATGTAAGAATCACATAAAAGGGTAACAATTGATTTATTAAAAAAAAATTGTTGCACTCTGATGCACACAGCTTTTAGAAGATAATATAAAAGACAACTTTATATTGCCAAACAAATAGTTGAATGAATGACTGTACTATATTAATGTGAATGTAACGAAACTTATTTTCTATTCATTAGTGCCTTATTCCCTCTTAAATCTGAGGCACATCCTCTTCAAAATATAATAACAAGTATCATCATGTACTCGCTTCAATATATATATGTACCTAAATATCCTATACATAGTCAGTAATTGTTAAATGAAGCACAACAGAAGTTACTGAAGAAAGTGACAACAAATACTTTTCTAGTATATAAATCAAGATAAAAAATGCACAATAGACAAATCCTTATAATTTTTTAAGTGAAACTATTTTTTATCTTTGACTAATAAATAAAGAATCACAGTAGTTTGGTATTGAAAAATAGTACTATAGTAAATACTACTCTAGTACTAAATTGCCCTAGTTCCACTTTAAAATCAAATTTTAAGAAAAAAAATCATAACCGAGTAACAACCCAATTAAAATTAATTTCAAAATATATTCCAAATTAATATAGTTATAAGTTTTAAAACAAATGTTAAATTCATACTAGAAGTATATAGTATTTTCGTTCTTTCAAATAATATAATTAGAGATAAAATATGAAAATGTTGCAAAATGTAACTTTTATAATATATCAAGACTAGACGATTCAAATTTTGATAACAAAATTATTATAAGATTAGTCAGTTTTACTGTGTCCAATAGTATCACATCAATATTTAATTTATTAAATATAATATATAGAAAAAATACAAGGAAATAATAATATATGGATAATATATGTATAATAATTAAATGGATATTTCTGGTAATATTTAATTTTACTGGTGGCGTTTCAAAATGTATTAACTTATTTTACTATTGGGTCAAGTAACTCAATATTAAAGAGTAAGATAAATTCAATAGCCTATGCTCTATGGAACTAATTAATATATATGCATTAGTAACACACTTCAATATTTTCAATGCAGATATCAATTTTAAGTTAAAAGAATAAATGAAATAAATTGATAGTAAATAATTTCTAACATAAATTGTAAAATAATTTAACTAACTGTTTGGTGGAATGAAATTATTTTATTTTATGTTATTAAACATAGTCTGTCTTCACTATCTTACACATATAATGTACAGTGCGATTGGCTCGCACAAATGAACTTTGGATAATTTGAAATCTTTCATAAATAGTATGGAATATTAATTGAGCAAATTTTGTTGTTGCATAATGGCCTTTTTAGTCTGTAAACAAAAATTCTGTTATAAGACTATTACATATTTTTTATGAAAGTAGTCATTTTAGTAGAGAATTTTATAATGTTATACTCATACAATTCATTGCATAAACATAAAATTATGGGCAAACAAATTTGAAGCTACTATGCACCTTGCTCTGGGTCATCAAAAATAGCAAAATGAAATGAAGAAAGGTGATCAGTTTAAATAATAATCATTTGAAATGCATGAGATGACTATACTTTAAACATGAAATAGGATCAAGTATATTTTATGATTTAAAAGAAAATTAAACATATTTATTTAACAAAATATATGATAGTTATACCAATTGGAGAGATAGGTTTAAAGAGCTGTTTCTTGATATAATACACGATGATCTAATTTTACACTATATGGAGGTCATATAACACATGTTTTAAATTAAATTACCATATAAAAATATACGCATGACAACCCACATGTGAATATGGAAGAGAAGTATAAATATAAGATGAGTATAACTTTTATATTCTGTCTTGCTGCACATTTTAAACTAAAATATAAAATAGTATTCTTAGAAATTAATTATTATTAGAAAAATCACTAATTTATTTATACTCCATTATTCTTTAAACAAAATAACTCATTCTTTAAAATAATAAATTAAAAAAATATATATACTGTATTGAGTATGTCTTATAGAAATTGCAGTTTTATTATCTTAATCTCAAATATTATTTGGAGATCTATAAAATTAAATTTTATTTGTTCAATAAACTTAGATATTTTTTTGTAAAACAATAATTTAAAAATGACAATTTAATGAAAAATATAGTGAAAAAATTTAACTTTAAAATATATGACAAAATATCTGCATGATTCAAAAATGTATGATATCTATATGACTTAAAAAACAATAAAATATATCTGTATGATTTAATAACATGTACCAAGACATATGCTTAGTTTAAAAGCATTCAGTAACATATGTATTTACATAACTTAAAAACATGTAAGACAGCTAAAAGGTTTAAAAATGTGTAAGTACCTATCAAGAAACCTATATGACTCAAGAATGTGTAACAAGACATAATTGGCATTAAAGTCCTTAAGAAATGTAAAAGATTTAAAAATGCCTATCAAGATATCTGAAAGGATTAAAAATATACAACAAAAAATTTATTTGATTGAAAGACAAGATATCTACAAATCTTACTTAAAAATATCTTGCAACAAATCTAAAAGGCTTAAAACATTGTATAGTATATTGGATATCTATGATTTAAAAATATACAGCAACAAATCTACATAGGTACAAAATTAATTGTCTTATAATATATTCTACAGAAAAGGTGGACTTTTTACCTTTATATGAAAGGTCGCTCTTTTGTACACAAAAGGCAATTTTATCAAGTTTTTACATACAAAATATGTTTATAAAATTTATAGAAAAGGTTACCCTTGTATATGTCATATGTGAAAAGCTCAACCTTTTAGATATAATTTGCCATAGATTATTAAATCATGTAGATATCTTGCATTATAATTTAAAGTTTTTGATATTTTATTATACATTTTTGATCCTATAAAAATATGTCTTATATTATAATTTTAAACTACTATATTATAAAAAGTTATCTGATAATATAGTCAATATGTGCTATTACAATATTGAAATTAAAAAGATGACTTTTAAGTCACTGTAAATATAGTATGTCTTTAAACTGTTGATTATAAGTCAAGATAGTCTAACTGAATAATAATACAATATACATATATATGTATAGTACGAAATATAATGTATATATATATACTATATATGAAATATATATAGTATAAATAAAATAATGTAAATATTAAAATAATTATTTATAATTATAAGTTAAAACAACATCTAAAAGTTAGTAGTTCTAACTAATGTGTTATAATGCTCAATCTGTCATGCTCCCTGAATTATACAATGCCAGCAATCAGTCTTGTTATGAATTTATGATTAATTAACTTAACCCTTTCAACTTAGGTGTATCATGTGTTGATACACAGCTATAATTTTATTTTTATAATGTTAAATGTAACAAAAATAACATAGCATATGGGGAATAATGATTACAACACCTGTAGAGTGTGTGAAGCATGACCAATAAACAGCTGCAGTAGAAAAGAGGATTTTCTTTTCATTGGATATAAAATCTTATGTTTGCATATGAACACACTTTACTGAGTTTAGTAATATTTTTTGAGGTTATAGGATTAGTAAATTAGTATTAAGGGTTAAATATATGAACTACTTAAAATAATTGAATGATCTCGAATTGTTTTTATATTTATATCACTTTATTCCAATTAATCATTGAACCCTTGTACTAATATATCAGTAAAAATAATTATAATTTTTTTATATGTGATTTGAAAATTATAGAAAATATAATCCTTTTGTTATCTATCAAACTGCAATAGAAAGTGCAATTAGTATACAATAAACTTAATGCATTTGTGATATTATTTGATGAATCCAGAATTTGAATGCTACATTCGGTAACCTCCTAAACTGAATGTAGCAATCTAATGAATTTAGCAATTGCTAGATTCATTATCTAAACCTATGGCAGTAGGTTGTTAGCTCATGCAGCTCATGCAAGCAACCTATGTACAGAGGTATATTAGAATACCACAAGAATGGTCATTTTTTAAACTGCTACCATTTAAAAACTAATTTATATTTTGAAACGATTTAACTTCTATCATAGAGCGCCGCCAAAAATGTATCAGTGAGTCAATTTTCAACTTCATAACTATTATAGAACTCAAGATATCAAGGTGCAAACATCAACTTTTTCGTCATTCTTCTTCTTATTCTAATTATTATTCTTCTTCTAATTCTTCTTCTTGTTCAGACCCAATAAAATACCATAAACTTTAATTGGTTTTGATGAAATTTTCAACATATATTGGAAATGTCCCAGATATGAGAAAATTTATATTTTTACATAGCAACCGTTGCTAGGGGCCTAGATTTTGCATAGCAACCACTGTTTCCCTATCTTACACGTTATA
>JAYRBW010118390.1:0-17320 GCA_036023295.1 Invenusta paracnida
ATTAAATTATTTACTACTATATTTATGAACATTAATATCACAAAATGCATTCAACAATTTGATATAATATAATATAAATTATATACATAATATGTATATTCTATTATTATTTTCTATTCTATAGACTAATTCACTTTCAAAGGGGGCAGACGTATACCATAGAAATTATAATGTTTTCCGGCCCCTCTTATTACCGTTGTAATTCGCTGTGGCAACACTTATTGACTTTACCTATTCCACCCCCTCCCATCATCCACCTTGTGGCATAAAAGCATCATTTTGACCCTGCGATTTTTTTTGCAATAATTCGCTGTGGCAACACTGATTATATCTTTTAGATGTATGTATGTATACTGCTTATTAATGTTATATAAAGAATACTGAAATATTTACGTGTTTTTATACATATGCGTGTTTTCAAATATATTGATCGTATGCGTATATTTATATAAGTATATCATTATTAATTACTAACTACAATGATATTTTTGAAAAATTCGTGGATTAGTTTGTTATTGAAATTTAAACATTTACAGTGCCATTCATTGTATTATATTTGTAATGCTTATTTTAACATTTATTTTCAAAATTGTTTTTTTCTTCATTATGCCATGAATATTTATTAATATATCTCTTAGTACCACGAGTTGTATTTAACAGCGTACTCGATTCTTACTTAACTAAACATTAAATGCTAAACCTAATTAATTGGTAATACCTAGATTGAAATTTAATACAGGTGTATTGTTAGTACCAAGAATCTTATTGTCTAGAGTAAATTTATTTAAAACTTAAAATAGTTATATTATTGTTACACCTTTATTTTTTACAATTTTTGACCACATCTGCCTATTAGGGTCGCCTATGGCAGGCACCGGTGGAAGCGGAAACACCAGCCCCTGGGTGGATGTCAGCAGCAATAGTAACACGAGTGGAAGTGGTACTAGCAGTGTTCCCCCTTCATTGACCCCGACAAGCGGCGGGAGTTTAGCACCGCCACCTCAACAGGCCCCACCACCCCAGGTGCAACACACGGCAGGAGTAACAACTTCTTTTTACGGATTGCCACCGGCACCCTCGCCGCAACAAGCAGCCGTGGTCCCAGTAAGTCAGCACACACCACCCCAGTTCCATCAGTTACCAACCGCGGCAGCCTATACAGTTCATCAAGCCACAGCCGGGGCGCCCTACTTCCTCACAGACCAGACAGGCGCTGCAGCTACAGGGATGTATGCTCCGGGTAGTTCTAATCATGGGGGCCACCAGGTAACAGCTGCAGCCGCCGCCTTTCCACAAATGATTCACCATCCAGGTGGTGTACAGCCACACCCGGCCCAGGGACAGTACGTCTGGGACAGGATGACCATGTCCTATGTGGCACCCTACATTTGGTCGGCGCACAACCCCAACCCGTGATTTATCTATGCACACACGATACAACACTGACACTACTGCTGCTTTCGAAGAGTTGAGCTTCCTTATTGATGATGCAATTTGAGTCACATTATCACCACATAAGTCATATATTTCATCCTGTTAATCGCTCTCCTCAAATCTGCAGTCATCGTACTTCTCCCGAGTGCGACTCCCTATTATATCCATACATGTGACTTATTCATCATGTTATAAAAGATCGATATCGACATGATCTCTTTTTTCAGAACCTGACCTCATTTTGCATTTTTCGTGTACAATTAATTCAAGACTTCAAGAGATTCTATGTACAGGGAAATATGTTTAGAGTACCGTGCTCCGCTGGTTTTGATCAGTTGTTATTTTGAAATATTGTTGATACAATATCTCAAAAGTTTTCTTTATAATGTATTGCATGTTATACCACGAAAAAACTTTTCTCAGTACTTACAAAATTATGATGAAAAGATATTTAAAACGGTCTACCTCGTTCTGTTCTTTATCTTTGTTCCCATTTCCACATTACAAAATTATTTTAAACAGTATTAGTGCCCCTTTATCCCACCTTGTTCTCTTTTTGTAATTGTGAAAAGCGACTAATACGTTCTAACGAAGATTACATTAGTGTATCAATTCAGTTTATGATTGTTTGGATAATGCACACACATGAAACTGATTGCATCTGGCGCACAAAAAGCTAATGATAAGTATATGATATTAGTTGTTTTTCTAATTTGATACAGATAATTAAAGATGCTTTTATTGACAGATGAAACGAACTTCAAGGGGTTGACCGTGTTACAATTGATAGGGCTGCAGACAACAGAATACGCTAGCGGTCTGTAAGTCTCGATACAGAAACACATGGCATTGCTTTGATTCCCTTCCTAAGAATAGGGAGGTTATCAACATGGATATTACTTCCTTACTGGATGTATAAGTTAATAGAGACACTGAAGGCCAAGTAAAATCGAACGATACTGGGTCCGTGTCCAACGGAGGATCTTACTACACAGATATTGAGTGCACAAATTTATTTATGTTGCCTCTTCTCGCTCATTGTCTTTCTCTCCACCTATCTCTATCTTTCTCTTCCCCTCCCTTATACCAATATACTATTAAAAGTAAATTATAATGAATTGATACAACTAAAGTACTGCACATTATGATTCGGAAATAATGTATGTGAATACATTATATAAGTATTTCTTCCTAGGAAATCTTCACCCGTTTCTCCCACTTGTTTTTTAAACTGCTCAGAACTACGTTTAGATTTATCCGAGACAGTGTAGCCAATATTGTTTCATTTTGGCTTTTTAATTAAAATTGCAGTCATTGTAATGCTAGTATGTACTTAATATATGATTAACATTTTGTTCAGATTCTTTTCTGAATATGTGACAAATTCGTTAAAAGCCTTAAATTGTTACCAGTAGATATTTGGTAATGTGGTCAGGTTTTTTGTTTAAAAATATTTAAACATGTTTAACATAATTTGTCGGTATCCTTAGATATAGAGCTACATTTTTGAGTGAGTCATTTGCCATCAATGTTAATACGAATCTGCCACGCTCATATATCATACTTGATTGGTTTTTGAAAGGATTCCTGTAAAATATGTTATTAGGTCACTATCTCATATTTCCATTTTAAATTTTCATGTCGAAAGGATAAGTATTAAATTTGGTAAGCCTTAGTAGCACTATGATCTTAAACATTTTGTGAATATGATGCAATATGTATTTTGTTGATGTTTGAAAATGTTTCGAACATGCCAGGTTTATCAAGTCAAATGTTTTTTACCAAATAAAAAGTAAATATTTTACAACACTTTGTTTTTTTCTTTATAAATAACTATTCAATGTTAATATTCAAATGTCTCCCTCTAATTAAAAAAATAATGACAGTTTGTCTACTGCGCATTACGTAAATGTAATGCACGAATTAACTTATACATTTTTCGTCACAAGATATATTTGTACAATTTTTTATTCAGAATTTTTATGATTATATTTTACGTATTATGTAATGCTATAGTGCAAATGATTACTTCTTTTTAATGTCCGTACTAGCTAACTAGATCTGTATAGTTGCTTATTTGACCACATTTTTCGAAAACAATAGGTATTATAAGACAGTAATGTTGATTAACTTTTTGTGGATGCCAACTAAAATCCTATTTGTGTCATCCAATGTTTAAATATTATACTTATTGATTCACTGGATTACTACCCTTCTATTTATTGAAATTCACAAATAGAAATTAGTGTAAGATTTGATTCATTTGTTATTCAGTGTACTACTATTGTTTAAACTAACGGCACCCAGAAGATCAATTAATGTTGCACGGATTAAATATTTAGCATATAGCCAATAAAATTCGAACAGCTAATTCGGCTAAATGTTTCTTAATTCACTTTAAAAATGCATTCACTGAACAGAAATTCATAGTAATGTGCTTTATATTTAAGACTAATTCGACCTGTCTAATTCAGATTACCCATTCTGTGGAATTGAGAAAAAGGTCACGATAGATATAGATAACAGTAACAGGCTGATTTTTTGCTTTACAGAAACTGTACGGTACAATGGCGGTTACCATATGTGGGCATATTGCAGGCCTCTAATTTAGTAAGAGTGAGGACGAAATCCAGATTGGATGCTTGTACATATTATGGCACTGTCCGACGATGGATACGATGAAGTATTGGCATAAGTAAATTGTCAATCATAAATGTTTTCCAGGCGTCATATTCAGTGTCAATGTTCCATATTGAACGCTTAATTATTGCAGTATCTTTCATGTTGTAGCTATTTGCACGAACCCACTGGCGAGCCGTGCCAATTGTACCTTAATGCTGCTGATCCGGTGATGGGGGTCCTTCATCCTGATCGCCACTTGAATTGTCATTAGAGCTGTTATCTGTTGCAATAGTTGTAGATGAAGTTATAGCATATATTCTGATCAGAGAATCTATAGAGCGAGCGAAAAGAATCCTCACTGCTAATTAAGCGTAGACAGACTATAAATTTGTTGTGGCAATTCAAGTTGGTCCGCCATTTATATCTAGAACATGGTGTTGTGTATCACCTTTAAATAATAAAGATGAATTGAATTATTTTAACAAACTCATGTAAGAAATTTCGTTAAAATTTATTTTGCTTCACATGTTTTTCTTTAAAAAAAAGCAAACAATTTTTTAGCTATTAAGATGCTATTTAGTATTTGAACAGTGAATTAATATAAACAACATATGTCCAAAATTATAGTTTTTTACGAATAAGTATTATTTATTACTTTTTTAAATTAAGCTGGGGTGTCTTTTCAGTTGAAAACTACTAACTGAATACTACTTACCGAGTTAGTATATATATAAATTTTATCGTCGCAGCTATTTTTTAGATTTAGAGATCTTGTCGCTTCGCTCGCTCTATTTTCTTTGAACCTGATACTTATAATACTACGTCGCTAGTATCACCTTGTTCCATGACCTTATTCAATAGTATCATCATCACTATCAACATGATGCCAGAGAATATTTAATACAACCTGTGATGCTTTCCCCATCATACTGCTGAATTGAAAATAAGAATGTTGGATGAAATACGTATCAATTGAATCAATACAGACCAATAAAAGATTCTAATTTGACGGTAATATAGGTTTTCCCATTCTAATTACAATTATTTTCAACCAAATTGCAAACGCTGAAAAAAAACTTTGCTGTCACAAGTTTCTAGCTTCTTTTGTTGACTGCTAAAAATAAGCTTGGCACTTACGGAAATTGAATTGTAGATATTATCAATCAAATTGTACAGAGTGTGTTGTTAATTATTACTTTTTTCTGAAATTGAGAGCAAATAGGAAAAAAGCCTACCTATTTACGATTTGTTTATACCTTGTATATAAAGCCTAACGTACCTATTTTGTTATGACGCTGTGGATCGTCTAGAGTAAGCTAATTCTGACGCTTATCTATGACAAAGGAAGACATATCTGATATAATTTGATTTAATTTGACAAAAATATCCTATTATGCTGCAAAAGTAACTTAATAATTACAATATTATATATAATAACAAAATAGCAATAGTTTACATTTGGATTTCGTCATTTTTGACGCCATGGTTCTTTTAGTAAACTATAGGTTTAAGATGGATATAAAAATGTATTATAGAGCTCTACCTTTTCCCGTCAAACTAATTAACATTTGCGATCGGAAAGGGGTAAGTAAAGGTAAAGCTCTACCTTTATATGTCGAGCTCTTATACATTTACACGTCGACTTCTACCTTTATACATCGCGCTCTACTTTTATGCCAAGCTCTTATACATTTACACGTTTATCTCTCCTTTTACACGTCGAGCTCTACAACCTTTATACATCGCGCTCTACTTTTATATGTCGAGCTCTTATACGTTTACACGTTTACATCTCCCTTTACACGTCGAGCTCTACATTTACACGTCGAGTTCTACCTTTATACATTGCGCTCTACTTTTACATGTCGAGCTCTACCTTTACATGTCGAGCTCTACCTTTACATGTCTAGCTCAATCTTTCGCTTAAATAACCCTTTTGGCCCCCATAAAAAACGATAAATTTACAGACAATTATGGCAAGTTTAGTTGATTACAGGTTTCCTATTTACACTAATGCTATGTATCTACATATTAATCGGAAAACAAATGGATGATCTGTTTTGGATTACCTAAATACGAACGCCCGGAATATCTATTGAAGTAACTTATTCCATATTGGGCTAAATGGGGTGTCTATGTATGTTTCTAGTATTTACCCATAGAAATAGGATAATTCGATATGTTAATACTTAAACCTATAGTTGTCAAATAAGCGTCTAGGTACTTATTTTAAATTCTGTACTATACATCGAGTTTAAAACAGCCTATAGGTACAATGGACTATTTCTCTGGATAGGTATTTATTATGATAAAATATTGTTATATCGTTTGTGCTCTATAATAAATATATATTTTTCAAAATGCCTAACGATTTTAAAGTATTAATATTATGTGTAATTACGAAATTCACATTATTTATGTACTTTATAGTTTGTTTAACCGTCTAACTACCAGAAAAAATAATCACGTTAACAACCATTGGGGGTACGTATAAGGTACCCTAATACAAGAATGTGCTAATACATACTCGATTTCATTTATTATGCCTAATCTTAGCATTAGCAAACTCAGCTATATTTACCTGGCATAGTATTTTATTTATGGATTGAACATAATGTATAACCCTGTAGTTATATAATAATGTAGTTACCCTAGTACCCAGTGATGATAACAAATCGATTAAGCAACAAGCCAATCATACGTAGGATGCAGATAGAGAGAAAAAAGAGACACAGGAGAACGCATGCCTAATCAATACCCACACAGAGAGAGTTAGGTACACTCATAGAAATGGATCAATAACAACTTATTTATTTGATTATTATTTATTTATTGTTTATTTATTTCTATGGTTACGCTAGTTCAGTTTTGACATTTGTCTCTTATAGCTGCACAGTAAATTGGTTAGTAGTTACCAATAGAATTAAGTGGCGAGTGAAATCGTTCAACCAAATAAAAGCTAGTTCATTCTTCTCTGTTTATTATCCGGAAATTGTTCATTAGAAAGTCATGCGTGTCTATCATATAATTATTGTTACAATTAGGTACTGTCACAATGCAACGTGTTCAACGAAAAGCAGCCAATGCAGCTACACGACGGTTATTTGGAAACGATGTTAACAGCAGCAGTGATGATGTCCTGGATTCTGACGAAAACAACGAAGACACTGATAGTGAAGCTGAGAATTACAGAGTTGAGACTCAAGACACAGATGAACATGATGACTCTGAGGATAGTGATGTAGATTTGCAGGCTGAAGATGTTAACCCCATCGTAGATCGATGCATCTCCAAAAATGGCGAAGAAGTATCTAATCCAAATGCAGGAAGATTCTGTGCTCAAAATGTTGTAAATGAAAACACAGGTCCTACTCGACAATGAAATAACTGATAAAAGTGCAACACACATTGGTGCATTTTCGTCTTTAATTACAGATGAAGTATAATGACAATCATTTTGAACTCCACCAATGCTGAGGGTAGCAGAATATTTGGGCAGCGCTGGCAGCATATAATAAAAGATGAACTCTCTACAAATATTGGTATTTTTTTGCTTGCCGGAGTTTACCGCTCAAATAAGGAACCAATCACTCATCTCTGGAACATTAAAAGTGGTCGTTCAGTATTTTCCAAATCTATGGCACTATGGCAAGGAACAGGTTTACCGATATTATACGCGGTGCCTTCGTTTCGATGACAAACAAACTAGAGATGATAGACGGGCACGTGATAAACTGGCACCACTACGTGAGGTTACAAATATTATCCAACGAAAATGTGTGGAGAATTTTAAACCATCAGAGAACTTGTGTATCGATGAACGACTTGTTATTTATCGTGGCCGGTGTGGATTCAAGGTCTATATTCCTTCTAAACTGGGAAAGTATGGAATTAAGATGTGGATCTTTGTTGATGTTGCCACATCTTACTGTTGTAATTTTGACGTTTACACTGGTTAGGTATGGCAGAATAGCAGAAGTACATACAATAGATCGGGACGCAACATTACTGCAGACAACATTTTTTCATCGCTTCATCTGGTCCGCTCCCTTCTTATGCGCAGGTTAACATATGTTAGAACTGTCAGGAAAAACAAACCTTTTCTATTTAGCGGTGGCTGCACTCCGAGCCCCGCCTCATGGAAATCCTCCCCACAGGCAGCGAACCTTCAACCGGTTAATCAAGTACCTGTTGAGTTTCAAAACTATTCTGGTATGCCTCAAAGCGCATCTCTATTTGGCTTCCAACAAGATGTTACAAGTGTCAAATACATCTAAAAGTCAAGGCAATCTGTGGCCATTATCTCCACAATGCATTATGATTCAGCAGTCTCTGATGAAGACCACAAGAAGCCTGAAATCATAATGTCATACAATGCTTGCAAAGGTGGGGTTGACAACCAGGACAAGTTGGTTCGCACATACAGCTGTATCAGGAAGTCCAAGCGCTGGCCACTGGCGTTATTTGGCAATCTCTTGGATATTTCAGCATACAATGCATTTGTGTGCTTTATTCATATTCATCCAAATTATGAGAGGGCAAAATCCCACAGACGTCGAATCTTCCTCGAAGAACTTGCAATGGCGCTCATCAACCAGTCAGATGATCCGGCAAACGCAACATTCCCCAAACTCAAATTCAATGTCAGCCTGCTCAAAAGAGAAGACAATAACGGAGGTGCAGTGAGTGTCCACGAGTCGAAGACAAGAAAACGCCTGAAGAGTGTGAGTGCCATCGTGCAATCTGCAAAGACCACGCAAGACGCATCTGTACAACTTGTTTCGCTCACCAGCAATGATATGTGAGCTCATGTGAACTTTATTGATTCCATATAGATGCATTCTATTATATAATATGACTTTTATGTACATGTGATGCATCATGTTTGAGCTGAACACTGTTTTCCATTGTTTATTGGTTTATTATTATATTTTTTTTACAAAAAAGTAATGGGGTACCTGGGTACCCCAATGGTAATTAGTGTTAGTTTATTTTTAAATGTGTCTATAAGATAGTCATGATGAGTTTTTATAACATGGTTTATCTCAGCCAAGTAAACATAACATAAAAAATGTCATACATTTTTAATGAAATATGTTTTATGTAGGTGCAATAAAACGACATTCAAAATACAAAATACTATGGGGTACCCATGTATCCCATGGTAGTTAGAAGGTTAAGATGCCTTCATATAGATAATTATTGGATATGGCATTTATTAACTTGATCTTCGAAAGTTAAAAAGGTAGAGCATAGTTATTTTTATAGATTCTTCCAATACTTTACCTTATTCTTGAGAGGTATTTGAATTTACTCTCAGATCTATTTATGAAATATCTTCTAAAAAACTTCTATAAATAAATTACATATACAGAATCAAAGAGATTCAAATTAAATAATTTTAGAGGTATGATGAAAGGCAACCTTAAAATAGCGACAAATAAATGCTAAAATTACTGAGTTTCAATTTGGCCTTTAAGCTAAAATATATAATTTTATCTTAGTTTCTAACTTTTATTAAAACCAACAGTGAACTTGTTTTTCTTAATCAAGTTTTAAAACGGTCTGATTCTTATCAAAAAGTTATAAAATAATGTTTACATTTTTGTCGTATGTGAATTAAACTAACCACGTTGACCAGTAGTTTGAAAAAGTGTGTGGCTTATCTACTTCGTGGTTAGTTTTAACTTCCGTATTAAGAATAAATGTAAAAATTAAGCTTTAAAACGTAGTGTAAAGATTAATAGCGTTTTTCTGAAGAGAAGCAAAAGTATAAAAAAAATATTATATGAAATAAAAATTGTCAAACATTTTTTATTAGTTTTATAAAAGTTTAAAAACATATTTAAAATAAATTTTTGAAAACGTTTTCGCGTAAGACCAAACATAAACTCATCCACTGTATGTAACATATACATCTATAACATAAGGATCGAAATTTTTGTCTTGTATTACTACATTTGTAACCGATTAATTATTTGCATCCTATACTACTGCTTTAAAAGTCCAGAAATTGCTAGAACATTAAAGCAACTGAGAACATCTCCACTATTTTATTATTATAGAAAGAAATTAGTGTACCTAGCAATTTATTAATATGCAGCAATAAAAAGACAACATCTTTTGTAAATATAGTTATATTATAGGTTAATAATGATAATAAAGTATACCCATACTTCTAAGTAAAGTTAAGACAACAACTAAATGATACGTATCATACTTGTGTACATAACGATTAAATACACAATTAAGCAAACATGCATCGGTTAGTGAAGAAACAGTTTTACATTGGATGATATATATATTATGAGGTGTTTTTTAATCTTTTACAACCCACTTTTAACCCAAATAAATTATAAATATGTAAATTTAAAGCCTCTGTAATAGATCTTTAAGATATAATCCTGTGATTTTTATGTAACAAGCGACTCATTAAAGACTCGTCTTTATTAAATTAAAAATAAATGAATATCTGAATATGCACAGACATTCATTGCTACAATTTAAATATTTAATTAGTTGATAATTAATTTTAAATAATTAGATAGTAATCTTACTAATCACAACTATATATAAATTATTGCATTGTACGTGAGTTTGGTATTGTTTTAACTTATGTTCAAATTAGAACGAGTTGGTCTCAATCCAATGGTAATTAGCATATCGAATGTCATAACGGCATTAAATTGCTCATTTATTTTTCATAAAAAAGTAATTATTGTAAGACAGTGTTTCTAAATACTACAACACTCGTTAGGTAAAATTAAGGTGACTTAACGTGCACTGCAGAAAAGTCTTAATTCAATATGGTATTTGCTAAGTGATGAATGATAGGATATTTAAGGTACCATTCTAAGTGCAGTTAAAATGAAACTGATAAATAGTTATAATAACTGTCTCTTCAGTTGCGCGGTCGTTTCACAAATATAATAAGCTAACTATGTAGTATATATTATAATAAAATAAGCTTTATTTGCAATTTGTCAGGCGCAAGGAGCAATATATTAGATCGGTTAATGTCATATATGCAGAACGCGTTGAGGTCCCATCTATATTTTTTCATCAGTAAATTTCGTTATTATTATCTTGATTCATTATTATTATTATCAATGAATTGTTATCTGCGATTAATATTATGTCTACATAGTGAAATAATTTCATACGGAGATTGCAGTAACATTAGAAATTTATAAGACTAACAAATATATAAACTGGAACCAAAGTTGAAAAAATCAAACGCTGTCATGACACGTTCGGCTGATGTAGGAGCACTCAAACAATATGATAAATCCTGTCTAATAGAACATTTATTAATTACTTGAAATGTTTTCACAAAGACAGCTCACATATACTGTATATATATATAGGTATAAAGATAAAGAACTGTAGCTGCAAAATAAATTTTCAAAAATAATATTATCAATATGCAAAATTTTTCGGAATAGCTTTTATATACTTTTAATAAAGATATATAATTTTATGTTATATACGTTTAATGAAAGAAACCACAATTTATGTGGATATGAATAATACATATAATATACAGATTTAGAAAGTTTGATTAGGCAGGTAAATAATGTAAATATATAAAAGCAACCCAGTTAATGCTTTATAATCTATAGAGAAACAACAAAAAAGATAAATTTAAAGTATTATGACACTAAAAATTTCTTATACGTTGGATGAAATATAATAATGTATCACATTTAGTGCTTGTGAAAAATACATACATAGACATAAGATGAATGAAATAATGATAAAAGGATTTATTTAAAGTAGGATAGAAAACAATGTGAAAATATTCGGCGTGGATACCGTTAAAGAAAATACTACTTATTTAAGAGCAAAAAAGTTTTCTATTTTTTAATGTTATTCTGCTTAATAAAAGTTTTACTCTATAGAAAACAGAACAACTCCCTACAAAGTAGTAAGAAGTTGTGATATAATAGGTGATCAATAAATGAAACAACTCAGAAAGCGTCATCATCATCGTCAAAATCGTCCTCATAAAATTCGGCTTCAGTCTTCTTACTCTTATTCTCCTCTTTCTCATCATCATGGGGAAGATGTTCCCGCATTATCGTCATGTCCATTGTATCTTGGCGCTGAAGCCCTCCGGACGATGGTTTGCCTGGCTTTGTGACGTCCTCGGTACCCGCATTTCCTCCAGCGCCCTGCAACAACGTCACGTCTGTAAGAGTCATGTCATCGGACCCTCGGGTGGAAGAGAACACATCGTCCTGATTGGCGAAATGGACGGACTTTCCCATCTGACCCGAGTCCAGTTCATTCGTACCAGCAGCCATGGAGTCTATAGTGGAGCCGCTCGAATAAATAGGAGTCAACCCAGAACCACCTGCACCTACTGTCATTAGAGTTTCCAACTCGCTAGTTTTCATGGTCATGCCCAACGGTCTACTGCTTTTCAGCGAGTAGTTGTTAGCGTTTGTGTTGGTGAGTTGGATATGTGGTGAAGAAGGTGGATAGCTGCTGACATTCTCGCCACCCCCATCAGTGCTAATTTTCTCCTCCTCTTCCTCCAAATGTTTGTCTTTATCGCTCTTGACCATCGCCTCGCGCAACATAGTTCCGTAGTCGTAATTCTCTTCTTCGTCGTCCCCAGTGTTCCCAACTTCGGCTACCCCAGAACCTCCACTGTTCCTCCTGTGACCAGAGTCTACAAAATCGATCGACTCCTGACGATCAACAGATCGATGATCTTGATTTAGTGAAACCGAAGGCGAGAGGCCAAGTTTTTCTAAACGAGTCTGACTAGTCGTCGAGTCGAGTTCGGCTTCGATTTCACAGCGGCTTGAGCTACTGGTGTCGTTGTTTTTATTGTTACCTGTGGGGATGTGATAATCGAGTGATGCGATGGAAGAGGAAGCAAACTGTTCAAAACGTAGACTCCGTTCCAACTGTTGCTGGCGTGTGGGTGAAACGTTGGATGAGTAGGAAGCTGATAGGTCCAAAGGATCAGGTTGAGAGTTTGCAAGCTCGCATTGTGAGGTGCTGATTCTATCCTGGCTTTGGTCCAGATAACGAAAGCGATCGTAGTCCGCCAGAGGGTCCTTGAAGTCGTCGGCGGTACGTTCAATGCCCAGGTCGGCACGGAGTTTGTCCACCAGCATTGGTAGCCGGCTCTGAAAGTTTAAAATTATAAAAGTAAAATTATGGAAAAATAGTCATATAGAGAGCTAATTTAAATGAGTAGTTTCATATTATAAACGTAGTTTATTAGCAGAAGGTATAGATAGGGAGATGGACAGTAGTTTCGAACTAATTATGACCTCGTTAGTAGCACATATCCCTCACATTCTTATTCAATGCAGTAATCACCTTTGTCTTATATATAAAGCGTTAAAATTATGGAAGCTAATCAAATTGAAACTGGATCGTCCAGTTCCACCCATATACTGTTAATTATCTATATTTATAGAAGTATGAAACCTAATTTATAACTTTCATTATTATTAACATTACAGATCATGTATTTGTATGCATGATTAATCATATACATATATCTGCCAATGAGTGCCGGTAATATTGTAGCTTAATAAAATAAACTAATAAGGTATAAATAAGTAGACATGCATAGGCATATTATACATATCTATTTAATAAAGTAAAATGTATTGTGAAACTATAGGTTATTCATAAAAGTATTATATAATAGATACTATATAACACACATGTTTAAAGAACATTACATACTATAATACATTACATCGAAATTATAATTGGTCTCAGTAGAATATTCAACTTTTGATTTTTAATAAAACTTTTTTTAAACTATAATACTTTTGACAACAAAAGTAAGAATACTATTGACGACCAATCTGTGGTATAAAATCTATAACTATATATTCAATAGAGGGCAAACTTTGGAAATGATTTTACAGGGGGTTAGAATTTTATAAAATTCCACCTCAAAATTTTATTTACTATTTTATGATATATATCTAATATTTTTATTTAAATAGAATGTAGATAAAAATGGGAAAAGTGCAACGAATATGAATAACTATATATAGTAGTATTCAAATGTTAAAGCTTTAAAATGTTAAAAGGAAATATTTCATTATTATAAGAAACCATTACTTTTGAACAATACGATAATTTTAAAAATAAACCGATCTTACTTGCTTAATTTTCATGTGATTATTCTTTAAGTGATAATCAACCACTTGGTTAAGCGCTCTGAAAAATAAAAATATAATGTTTAATTATGTAGTTCAATTGGATATGATAAAATATTCAAATAATGCAAAATGTTTTACAGATATAAAATTTAAACACAAAAATAAAAATATAAAAGTAACAGTTAAATAACTAATAAAGCGATTAGATATAAAGAAATAACAAGCAAATACATTATTCTGATAATAGAATATTTTAATATAGAATGAAATATTTAGATTAAATAATTAAAACCGTATAAGTTAGATAATAAAAAGGTTTAAATCAGTGTCTCTGTTAAGAATATTGCGTTGAACATTTTTGCAAAACAGAATGTCTGTATTTAAATATACTTTTTATACAACTGGTATTGCTGATGTTGGTAATGCAGATGATAATTATTCATATGATATAAACCATTTAAAATTCATATAAAATCAAATATACCTCATTACAAACAAATAGTTTAGCAGATAACAAACCTATTTGTAAATACTCCTCGAGATAAAATGTCTTGAGTCACATTTGAAATAAACTCTAAATAGCGTAATTCTTCTTCTCTGAAAATAAGGGATGAATTTAGACTATGATTATGTGAATAGTGTGCTATACGTCGTAGCTGTGATTAAATTCAGTATACCTAGATACAAATCCGAATCATGCATTTGAAGATCATAATCAATTAAACATATGTATTTAGTTATCTATGTATAAAACAAAAATGAAAAGTGAAAAATATAAAACATATTTTTATTGTAAATTTTTATGATATCAATCTTGTTAAAAAACGTTTTCCATATATATTTACTAATTTTATGTAGTTTAAAGTGAGTATAAATTATTTGTGAAAAAAACCTTAATCTGTAAGGTTATAGAAAAAGAAAAACCTGGATTAATTGAATCCACCGGTCCGAATAAATGATAAACAAATAGATCTACAGTTAACAAACATATTAGAAACAGTTCAGAATACCACGTGATTTTATGAAAAATAAGTTTAAAATAAAAATTATTATTTTTTAATTAAGGCTTCTAAAAATCTGTTTACAAGTAAACAATGTTAAAATTAAAAAGGAGGAAGGTAATGAGATTCGTCAAAAACGATTATAGGAAAACAATCAGCGTCACAGCCATGTTATCTGACCTCAAATGGGACACGCTTCAACATCGGCACAACATAGCCTCAACCTCAATGATACGAGTATATAAGATCGTGAACGACCTCATCGATAGGTACCACAGCAGAGAAATACCCCATTCTGGCATATTCCAATACGAGGAGTCACGCGTCTAAGGTTCTATTACCACACACCAAAACTTTAGTGTACAGGGTTCCCACACATTTTCCTATTTTATTTTCCCGAATTGAAATTCATTAAATTATATATATTTTATAAGTAAAACAGATATACGTATATATGTATATGGAATGACGCAGTTCTACTAAAAGGTTTGAATAGCCTTTATTATCACGAATTAAAACATTTATAAACTTTTGAAACGTGTTTTAAAATTTGTTAGTAGGTACTCTGTCAATCAAATTGTAAAATGATTTGTAAATTGATGTATTGAATAAAACGTTATGTATATATATACAACGAAAGAGTCTGAATAATTATAATTTTATAATTTGCTTTTTAATAATGCTAGAAAAATAATGGTTAATAGGATACTTTTCTTGTTTGAAATAGAATATATGTACTTAATAGTTAGAATAGAATGATGAATGTAATTGTAATCATTTGTTAACATGATGCAAGATCAAGTTTAAAAAACTATTAACTTCTCTAAATCTGATAGTTCAGATGTTTTATTTTTTTATTATTTTCGAAGAGCAACAGATTTTGTGATATACACAGGATACTGTTAGTTTTCGACATAATCATTAGAATCCTTCATTTAAAAATCAAATCAATTATTATCTTCGTCATCTTAGCGTCTTGTTTCAGTTGTTCCAACTCTGCCTCAATTGCCTTCTTATATAGCTATGGAATTGAGGCAGAGTAGGAACAACATATAGATTGAAAGTAAAATAACCGTCGCAGGCGAAATTTTTTGGCAAATTTTTTACTTTTCCTAGTCTGGAATACACTTGTCTAAATTCAAGACCTTTCCAGGTTTTAAGGAAATGTGGGAACCCTGTTCTAAGTTAAGGTACACAATAGTTATATACATATAGGTATATATAAATAAACATAAAATAGCATAATTAAGAAAAGTAGAAAAACTGAAAAGGGCATCAACACGTAATTAGAAGATGAGTCCTACATGTTTATGAGTTCCTGGATATTACTGTGATGTACCAGAATTCCACTTTCCTCACGGTTTTGTCTTTTGAAAAGTCTTCCAGAGAGCTCTATTACCGCCAAGAAAATTAACTGTTTTAAATGATCTCTCCATAATTACATATTCTAACGCTGTATCTTTCTTTTTACGTGATGTTTCTTTTCCGAGTTATACTTAGATTTAATTTCTGTATTGGACATTATTTGTATTGTCACTTTGAGCCGTGTGATATTAGTAGAAATGGTCCTGCACGATTTTGATAAATAAAAGTAAATACCATCCGAATATAAGATAAACAAATAAATAGATAAATTCATGATTACATAATATATTAATGGAGAAGTATAATTGATATCTCTAACGCTTAATAAAAATTCTCAATACCATTAACAAAAAAAATTCTAGATAGAAAATTAGAAAACGTAAGCTGCTAAGTAAAACGTTTTTAATGATGAAAATTAAGATTTATTGCATTAAAGAATTTGTGTAATATAGTGTAAATAAATTGATGTAATATATAAAACTGTGCATATAACCTAAACACTACTTTGTGCGCCATCATTAACCATGAGTGGTAAAGATTGAAGAAATAATGTAGGTACATTTCGAAGGAAATGTGAAAAAATATATAAGACCATAGTTAAAGTTAACAAAAGAAAATCATAATAAAAAATACAATTAAATAGACGAAAAAGCCATTTTCGAGGTAGCATAATATATTTATAAGCGACATGTTTCGAACACATGGTTCATTATCAAGCAATAACAGTGAGTAATAAATAAAGAACAGATGAGTTAA
>JAYRBW010118401.1:0-17320 GCA_036023295.1 Invenusta paracnida
TGAGATGGTTCATTTTTGCCGTACATAAATGTCATCATTCATGTATCGCAAAATTTTAATTATACGTTAATTGCTAACATTTTTTTCGATATCATTGTTATACAACAATTTAAATTTTCGTTATTAACAATATATATTTAAAATCATGGATATTTGTTTTACTTTATATACATATGTATATATTGATTAATTTATATGGTTAAAATTAAAATAATAACATTGAAACACATTAGACTATAAACAAATATATAATATATTAAAAAGTAAAATACCTTTCTTTATATTTCTAAAGATAATCTGGCTTAAAGACGTCTGCTCGTTGGCTAATTAACATAAAGATGAAATAAATTTAAAGAAAAATGGCGAAAAAGGTCAATTTTTAACTTGCAGAGGTTGTCGAACCATTTGACGTTGAAGTTCAAAGTGGACCCCTGGACCATTGGGCTTCTCCGGGAAACTCCAACTCACAGAGATGTAATCTGTTGCCAAGGCAACGACACTTGGCTGGTCTAGCCCTTCTGGAGTGTCGGCACCGGTTCGGATCTGAGAATGATGAGTATCAGGAATACGTGACTGATAGTATACAGTTATCGAAATAATTAATATTGAGATTTTAATTATAGCCTAAATCAAATGATGTATGAAGTTTTAATTGTTTTTCATATAGTGAACCACGACATATCAAAATTAAAAAAAAAAATTACAAATATAAAGTTATATATTGTTAAAAGTAAAAAGAGTATTTATACACATAAATGGAACAAAATATTACAATGACGATGTATATAATAAATTAGCAGAACATTTTTTAATTACACAATTTTGGAAATGTCAACAGATTAAAATATTTATGTATGTAAATTGTCAACAGAAATTAGTGATAGAAAATAATGTAGACACCGAAATACTATATTTATATATATGTATAATCTGGTTACTGTATTTTCCTTACCTTAACATGGGGGCTCTCAGTGCAGCCGGCTTGAGTGCAAGCGCGAACTCGAATGAGGTAATATGTCCAGGGGATCAGGCCATTGACGTTGAAACTCGTCTTAGTGATGTCGAACACATCAATGGGTACACGATCGGTCAAAAGAACTTGGTAGCGATCGAGTCGACCGTTGGGTTCTGTGGGAGGTTTCCATGACACCTGTTGTCAAGGGATGATCATCATGACAACTTATCGATTATGCACATCATTTCAATGGTAAAATATAACGCGATATGCATAAAACTACTTCATTGTTACTCAACTGTGTCAGTCGGGTGTTTTTGCAAAGGGTCTGTTTCATTTACCTTATAAATATCTAAATAAACTTACCTGAACAATTCGTGATGAGAGCACTGCAGCTGATGGAACTGCCAGACCCACAGGGCTGGTCGCTTGAGTCCGAATCGTCGCCCACTCACTAGCAGCCAGCCCCGCATTGTTAACTACCAAGACACGATAGTCATAGCGCGTATATGGTCGGATATCCGAACTTTGATCCACGAATCGAAGAAGCTCATCCTCTTTGCTTCCCTGTGGTGGTGGTGGGAACGTCTTAAGGGTGATCACAGCTGGTGTCGCTTCTGCGGTGTCGGTGGCATTGGCGGTACGTCGCTGGAGTGTGTAGGAGATGAGAATCCCATTTGGATGGAGGGTGGGCTGGAGAATGACGAGCACGGATGTGGGACTGTTAGAGGAGAGCAGAGGCTTTGGAATGTCCGTGGCCGCTGCATTGGAGTAAGAGGGAGACGAAATGGGTTCTTCCAAATGTTTAAGCTTTAAAAGGTTCTTCTAGAAATTTCATCATAAATACTTAACATTAGCGTATCTCTTAAAAATAAATGCAATACGTATATAATAGGTCTATTAAATAAAAGTTAGATCCTATTTAATTATTTAATTTTAAAATATTCCTTTAATGGATTTAACGATATTTCTGATAATTAGTCAAGTAATTCTCAATTTATAAGCTTTGGTTGGCTGTCAGAAAAACTTGAAAACATCCTGGCTGCGTATATGCTGTCACATCTACATATTATAATATAGCTGATACACACCAGTGCCTGCTATTTTTCAAAAATGCCACCCAGAATATTTGCTCCTTCTGCATCACGACAACGCTCTAAAACATGGCCACTGTGACATGACAGGATGTGCAAGATGAGTCCCTCTCCAAATATCCACCCTACAGCCTCGACCTTATAGCACCATGTGACTTTTTGTGTTTCCCAAAATTAAGAATAGTATTCGTAGCAAATATTTAGTGCATGTAGAGCATTGAAAATGTTGTAAATTGTAATAAAGTACTTCGAATCTTTTGGTGGATTTAATTAGAAATCATATTTTTTTAATTGTAAGAAATGTAGTTATTGAAATATTATCCATGATCAATAATTAAGTAATTATCCATCATCGTATAGGTAATAAACACAGGCAAATACGATTTCTAAAACGATTTCATGCATCTAGTTCACATTATTAATTATTAATTAACGATGTGTACAGTCAAAATATTATGACTGACATAAAAGACGAATACTAAGTGATAAAATGAGTCTACCTGTAGCAAGCGTCCTCACAGGAAGGGAATTCGAGCTAGCCGTGCAGCCCACAGTGGTGCAGCCCTCTAATCGAAACTTGTAGACGACGAAAGACTGGAGACCGGAGATGTTGTAGCTTGTCATGTTCCCTGGAAACTGCATGCACCAAGTCAAGTTCGTACATATTTTAATAAACATAGAATCAAAGGAGTTTATGGAAAGATATGAGAAGAGTTCCGAAAGCAGAGGAAAAAGTAGAAGACTAGAAAAAATGTTTCTAAATATGGTCAGAAAATTATTTGTTCCAATAAATAAATGCTAACATTATGTTTAATTTAAGAAGTATAGCAAATAACAAATACCGTATACCAATAAATAAAACGTACCAGTCTAAGGAAATTGTCATTTGCAAAGACCCGGTAATGCACCAGAATCCCATTGGGCTTCGCTGGTGGTATCCAGGCAAGCATAACGTGTTGACTTCCAATTTTAGTGACATATGGGGCTGCAAGACTGCTGGGCACTGAAATCAGGGTCACCGGAATCAAGAGAGAAGGTCACATGCTTATATGGAGAGAACCAAGGTTTAAATGGCTTAAGATCTTAAATATATATAATTGAATGTTATATTATTGTGTAGATTATTTCAAAGATTTTCATGTTAAAATATGGCAAGTTTGAAGGCATTCTGCAGTATAACAAAATAACTTCAAATATTTTCTAGCATATTATATTTTAGTCCATTTCAATATATTCACTTTAAGAGATTTCTTCTAAATTTTTATTAACTGTATGTATTTGTAGAGCTTTAGAGGGATTGTTTGTTACATTGTTAATGAAATGTGCTTTATGGTATAAAATAGTTTAGTATAGATGAAATATATATTCGAAAATACGAATAACTATAGCTCTTTAAAAGTAATAAGACTTATATTATGTGGTTAATCACAAAAGAATATAAAATAAATATATAAAAATTGAAACTAATTGAACAAATTTGAATTATTAATAGTGAAATAATTATTCGCTAAATATACATAATATATACAAGATATAGATAAAGAGCATAAATTGGAAGACACATAAAGTTTATGAAAACGAAGTAAGCTCACCATCAGTTAATGTTATAATATCAGCAAGTTCGGATGATGTGGAGCCGAACTGATTGCTTGCCAAAACACGAACCTCGTATCTTGTGAAGGGCTCCAAACCATAGACGTCTATCACTGTAGTGGCTGTATTCGACTCGAATACACTGAAGTTAGAGATAACGAAGAAAGTAATAATATGAAATTGTTTATTCTTTTGTTCAGTATAATGAATAAACAAAGCCTATAGAATCACAGGGCCATGGTTTTAGTATCCATATATTATTTAAAACAATTATTACGTCATAATATTATATTATATCCTAGATGTATAATTAGTTAATAACGAGGTAGATGTTTTAAACACGTCACCTCTTCCAACTGTCTTGCCCTGCATTGGTCCGATATTGTAGCTGAAATGAAGCTCTCTCGTCAGCGTTTTCACGACCAATGAAACCCCATGTAGCTTTGATGGCTGTTGAGTTCAGGGCTTCCAAAACAGGCGCTTTTACGCCATCAGGACCTATAAAATAATAGGAAACTGTGCTTAGAACTATATTATTGTGATTTTTCCACAAAATGATATACATAATATGTATGTATATATATTACACAATTAAGTATGCAGATGTAAGTAATTATAACACCATACTTCTCAAAACATAAACAATATATAACATGTAGCGTTTTCTCCCCATTTATCAGCTCTGTATTATTTGAGCAGGTTTTCTTTCATTAAACTTATTTGTTCATGATGACCCTTTTTATATGCTATGTAATTAATGAAATTTACAAGGCTTATTTCAATAATAACAGTATTATACATATGTAGTACATATTATTTGCATCAACAACACAGTACCTACCAACAGTGTCAAGAATATCAACTCTGAATAAATCACCTACCTCCGGGCGGCATATTTGCGCTGAACAAGTTGCTGAAGATGGAACCCTGGGTGTTCCTGCCCTCGATTTGCACAACATACTGAGAGTGAGGGATTAGGCCCTCTGATACCGAGAACCAGTCTCCGAATCGGGTTAGGTTCGCCAAAATACGAGTCTCTCGTATGGTACTGTAGTCCCAAACTGACGTGTTCCTAAAATGAATAACGAGAAAGTATAATACTGTAGCGAAATTAATTCTAAGTAGAATTTAAGAAATATATACACCTATCATTAAGTTATCTAGATAGTTTGTTGGTAACAAACACTGCAGATTCAAGAAATACCCGAATTTTTCTAAACGTCTAACCTAACCACGAAAATATTTAAATATTATTACGACTAATCTTTTTCAGTCTGCTACAATGTATATATTTAATTTTTAATTTTTTTGTTATAGCCACCAACAAAAAGTCTATAAAAATAATTTTCCGTCGAAAAAATATTTACCGGTAAAACAAGCCGTTAAACTGAACGAGGAAAAACAGCCGACCATTTGGATTAACGGGATTGGTCCACTGCAAGCGCACATGACGCGCCGTCATCACCTGGCCAGCCAATGAAATGACGCCAGTTGGAGCTGCTTCCTGTGTACGCATACTACTGTGTGGCGATAGGGCACAACCACGTTGTGTACAAGCACGCAGGAAAAAGGTGTGCAGTGACCAAGGCTGCAGCCCACTAGAGTGATAGTTGCGGGGCTGATCTGCCGAGAGATTGGCCACTAGTTTGACATTCTGGTAGATCAAGTAATTGACAAGTACTCCTGTTTAAAGATTGGTGGGTATAAGTAGGTACATCGGTAAGTTTAATTAAGTTTAGTGTTTAAATGATTTTGTAAAAATGCTTAGAAAACTCTCCAAAGATTAAATAACTAACTGAATTGATGATTAATTTCACTTTTACTTGAAGCATTTTATTATAGGCACAAAAGAATCATACATAACGTATTAAAAAATTAACTGTTGATTGGAAACTGCCCTATGAAAATACAGAAATGACAAATATGTACCTACTTCTTTTATAATTATTAAATACATTTTAATAAATAATTCATAAATAATTCTAGATATGCAATAGAAGAAAGGTAAAATAGAAATATCTTAATATTTAATAAAGAAAACAAAGTCCCAATATTTCATATTATTTTACTGTACTAAAGTGACTATATAAACTAATGAGAGATTGTCTATGTCAATAGTATTATCAGATCAGATTGGTGTAATTTAAAGATAACATAAAAATTGCATTTCGAATAACTTATTTTTACACTTTTATAAAAAAATACATTATAATGAATACACTAAAAATAAATCCAATCTCGATTTGTATATAATTAACAACAATTATTAATCAAAACATATACAATATTATATTAAGCAGAGTTTCGATCTGTATGGTCTATATAGTTAAATATATATTCTATACAATACTTCTTAAATAAATAATGGATTGTTAATGATAAACAACAGAACTTTATAAATACGTTTAATAACTTTAAAAACTATATAATGAAAATAATAGCTTAAAAACGACTACATCTCGAAATTATAACTTGGAGATTTAAAGCGTGTTGTCCCTATAAAGAGCCTATTTAACAATTCAATTACAGATGTTTGTTTTACCATTCTCTAAATATGACAATATTATTTAAATGGTTTCCACTAAGTTTACCATTGGGTTGTCCCGGAGGTCTCCACGTAGCCGTGAGAGTGGAAGGACTGGGTGAAGTGAGGTTGACTGCAAAGACTTCCCCTGGTGAGGACTCCTCCGTCCTGGCCGAAGATGATTGGCTAAGAGTGCAGCCACCACCGCTACATGTCTACCAATCAGAGGGGAGCAAAAAATGAATGCAATTAGTTAGGGTCAAAGATTATTATTAACACAGATAATTTAATTTGGCAGTAATAAAAAAATACAAACAACAATCGTTGGCTGCGTATATCAAGCACACATGTAGAATAATGTTACTGAATATAATCAAATTATCTGAATATAGGAATACTACTCAATTATTATACATGAGTAATAAACATAAACATTGTCTTTTTAGCGTGATGCGTATAATAAAATAATTTTGGAAAATAAATTCATTTATTTGGTTTTGTTAACTTAAATGAACAATTATTCATTGTTATGAATGAAATATACACTAACCCAGACAACGAAACAGACGGTGGTGTAAATTTGAATAAATTATTAAATTTTTAATTATATATATAGTACCTATACAAAAATCGAACAATATGCTGAAAATTGAAATAGCAAATCCACAAAATATCCATAAAAAATGAGACTTCAACTCACTGCAAGATAGACGAAGTAATGAGTTCCTGGTGTCAAGTCCTTGAGCGTGTACTCGGTGTAGATATCCGAACTATTGTAGCCTAACGTTTTGGGAGCATTGGCAGACGCATTGGTTGCCAAATAGAGTAGAAAACGCGCAAATTGGCCATTGATAATGTCTGGTAGCAGCCAAGCAACGTGAATTCTGCGACTGTCTGTTATGTTAGGGCCAAAGTCAGTTGGAGATGAAACGTATGTTTCCGTTAAGTGCTGTCAACTTTAAACCCTTAATTCCGTAGATGACTCAAAAACAGTATTTATAGCGGGAAAAGATATTCTGTATACTACTTTAGTAGAGAAATAATCAAAATTGATAGTTTTCAATGTACACCCAGAATCTTTACTCTATGATTACACCCCTACAGTTTGCATAAAGTTATCATACTCACCATTATATTAAACAGTCACTTAAACGATAATTACTTATAAAATCAATAAAAATAGATGCATCATAAATAATATTTGTTTTATTAAGTAAGTCATTCAAATAAAGATACGCATTCGAAATTATGCAAATATTATAGCGTAATATGAATGTATATTCTCCTTAACAATGTATTTATTGCATTGTTTATAGATACAGAATATCGTTACCTTCTAATATAAATTATTATCAAGTATTCATTTATTAATCTTGTTCTATTGTTCTATTGTTAGGTACGTTTCAATTTGTGAAAATATAAACATTTAAGGCCCACAACCTAATGAATACGAATACTTACAAAATATTTCTTCTACATGTAATAGAATATGAAAGTTTTGTAACACTTTGATAATATAATTCAAAATATAAATCCCAATATGAATTAGAGCAGGAAAAATCCAGCCCTGCCAATCTTACCTAAAACAGTGAGTGCAGGAGCATTGACACGGCTTGGCGGAGTTTGACCGGTACGAATAGTGGCCGATTCGCTCTTGGTACAGCCCTTGAATGTGCAGGCCTCCACTGTGTATGCATAGTCTGTATAGATCTGAAGATTGAAGTCGGGGTGAGGAAATATTGGTGCCCACATAGAGTAAAGCAGGAAATTAATGCAATACACATAACTAAAACGGTTATTAAGACGTGATACGATTGCATCAGTTCAGTTAAATATAAGTAATTTTAAAATTACAGTAAGAAAGATTAAACTGTATCATCTACCATAAATCATTGGATTTTACATATTACATAATAACTGCAAATTGCATAACATAAAGTAGGAATCAAGTGGTCGAAGATAAATGAGGACTACAAAGTAAAACGAAGTAAACTAAAGTATAAAATTTTGTTCAGTGGTGATATTATTGATATGAGGGGTTGGAAGAAACGACCAAACGATTGGGTGGGAAGAATTATATTTTTCAGACAGTTTCAAGTCTGAAGCAGTACGACGGATGGTGAAAGATGAAAAATGGTCGGGAATGGTCTGGACTAATAAAATCTGTAAAAACATTCCTGGAGATACTCAATTCTTGTTACTTTGTCCTTTAGAATACTGGCTAAGGACTGGAAAACAGTACACTCTAGTATACTGAATACAAGTGCGTACAAGAGCGTACAAATGCGTACATGTGGGTACATATGCGTACATGTGGGTAAATATGCGTACATGTGGATATAAATGCGTATATGTGGGTACATATGCGTACATATGCGTACATGTGGGTGCATATGCGTACATGTGGGTGCATATGCGTACATGTGGGTGCATATGCGTACATGTGGGTGCATATGCGTATATGTGGATATAAATGCGTACATGTGGATATAAATGCGTACATGTGGATATAAATGCGTACATGTGGATATAAATGCGTACATGTGGGTGCATATGCGTACATGTGGATATAAATGCGTACATGTGGGTGCATATGCGTACATGTGGGTGCATATGCGTACATGTGGATACATATGTGTACATGTGGGTACATATGTGTACATATGCGTACATGTGGGTACAAATGCGTACATATGCGTACATGTGAGTACATATGCGTACATGTGGGTAAATATGTGTACAAATGCGTACATGTGAGTAAATATGTGTACATGTGGGTACATGTGGGTAAATATGTGTACATGTGGGTACATATGTGTACATGTGGGTACAAATGCGTACATATGCGTACATGTGGGTACAAATGCGTACATATGCGTACATGTGGGTAAATATGTGTACAAATGCGTACATGTGAGTACATATGCGTACATGTGGGTAAATATGTGTACATGTGGGTACAAATGCGTACATATGCGTACATGTGGGTACATATGCGTACAAATGCGTACATGTGGGTACATTTGCGTACATGTGGGTAAATATGTGTACAAATGCGTACATGTGAGTACATATGCGTACATGTGGGTACATATGTGTACATGTGGGTACAAATGCGTACATATGCGTACAAATGCGTACATATGCGTACAAATGCGTACATGTGGGTAAATATGTGTACATGGGAAAAAGTGACTTACACTTTACAATATCAATTTGAATTATATAAGTCACTTTTCAAGTCACTATAGCATATATCAAGATTCAACACTGTTTAAAGTAATGATGGTTTTATGCAATAATTGTCAAAATATATTGTAACTATATTGTAACACACATGCATACCGTCAATTGCTCGGGAACACAATTAAAAGAAATTAAACTTTTAAAAATGAATCCATTTTTTACAATCTAGTAATTTAAAATATTTCATACATATGTTTTTTGGCAGACATGATTGATATACTGAGATTTCCTACAAAACTATATTTTACTCGTGGAATTTCAGGAGGAATTACTGGCATTTTTCATAAACAAAAGAATTATAAGCTTATGCAAAAGATTAATTTTAAAACTATACTTCAAAAGAAGCACGAAAACTATACCGTAAAAAGAAATGCATATTTAAGCAAAATGTAAGAATTTTTAAAGGTTATTTTGTTATTTTGAAAGACAGTTATACTAATGTTATAATTTTATTCCAGAATTCGAATGTCTCATAAAATGTATGCACTGACATTTTGAATTCTCAAAATTTGAAATAACTAATAAATAAATTAAAAATTCATTAATTCCCTTTTTTTTTAAATATACAAACTCAAAGACATCTTTTAGCAATGCCTTAAGTTATGATTCGAAATATTTTTATGCCATAATTAATGGTTTTATTTTTTAAAATAAACAAAATTAATATACAATGTTATGCTTCGTAAAAAAAAGTAATCAATTCAAAACATAAACGACCCCCACGCACAAATGAAAGCTAAGAAATTAGCTATGAGACAAAATATTCAAATAATGTAGGTGCATAATTCAAAATTTATTAAGTTAATCTAACTATACATTTATATATTATATAAATTGTATTATCATAATACAAGAATAATTTCTATTAATATTGTTATGAACTTTTAAGGCACGTATTATAATGACGTATTATGATCTATTTTTGTTATTTTTTTAATATCCAACATTAATACACCTAATTATTGGCAACAATTTAAAATCAATTTCTTTAATAGTTGAATATGTATCTAATCTATTCATTCGACATTTTTTCTCTGAGCTTATTTATTGTCTTTCGTTTTTTCGATGCTATGATTTTTGTTTAGATTTAAAATGGTATATAAACAAGTATTAATCAACTAGTTGGCAATAAAATTATTGATCTGTACACATTAACAATTCGCTATATATTATTTGTAATAAATACAATGACTGTGGATAAATAAAAGCGACTAATTCAACACAATAATTAGTTTAAAACAGAGGGATATGATTATTTATTAATTAATTTAAGCGCATTTTGAACCTGTTGCAACAATTTTCCATTTATGAGTCAATATGAACCGTGTCTATATACATAAATCTCGTCCTCCCTTACCTGTAGACCAGTATCATTGAACTCTCGTAGTCCACCAACATAGACGGGACGGGTGCCCTGTTCTCCCCTGCGGAGCATGTAGCCTGTGATGACGCCATTGGGATAGCGTGGTGGCAGCCAACCAATGAGAATCCAGCCCGGTCCACGACTCTCATTATCCAGGCTGTGTGGAGCCTGGACATGAGCCGGCAGCTCGGTGAGTGTGCGGCCAGAGAGCCCAGTCTCACTGTGCCGACAGCCAACGGCAGTGCACGCGGCCACAGTTACTGTGTACGGGGTGTATGGAATGAGCCCAGTCAGGTTGCCTGAATTGGATAGGAAAGGAAGAGTGTGAGAGTCGCGCGCACATTCAAAGATGATTCTAGAGGTCTGTGCCCAACAAACGCGACGCGACGCAAAACATGCCAAATTGAAGTGTATAATCAATATGAATCAAACAGTATATACTAACTAGAGCGCACATGTCCCCATCTTTACCATACCAAACATCGATCGATGTTTATAGGCCTTCAATAATATAATCAATCAATTCAGCTCACATTGGTTTTATAATATCACGTTAAAACCCCTTTATAAGCATACATTTTATACTGATCCCCACTACTTTATACGAAAACAAAAGACGTATTTGGTAGGCAAAGGTCTTAAAAATCATTCAAGTGGTACAAATAACCTAAAAATATTAAAATCATTAAAAAATAGTTCGAGAAGACAAATATTGCTGTAAAATACTTATTTTGCTCTTTGTTCCAAAATGATTCAAATATCTTTCCAAACAAGATTCCAACACAGCTGAATAATTGTTAATATTTGGATATTTCAAGATTTTCAAGACTGAACAAGAACCACAATATCCCACCTCGACGAAAAACACTGCTATAGACTACTGGATCACAGTTTATCATTAATATCATAGAAACTAGTATGATCATTTCATGCATATTAACAATCATAAAATGCAAACTACATGAATTTTTATATTTAATACATTCTATTTGACAATAAAGAAGCGACGGAAACTAGTTTAAAAATAATTTCCAAATGTAGTCTCCAGTTTACGAGAATATGTATTACACAAATTCATTTCCCAAGTATTTAATGCACTACTTTTGTAGCCTACAAAAGGTATTACTTAAATCACCTTTTGCAAAAAGTGTATTTTGAAGCTCTGCATAATCAATAGTTTATACGGTTAAATTGTCCATTGACCGACAAAAAATAGTAACAAATATAGAACTAGTTTAATTAAATTGTCAGAAATGGTTTATACATTATCATAAAGTACCTAATGGTTTCAAACATTACGCAAAGCTATATTTTAAGCAGGATGTTCAACTGTCTCCAATTGTAATGGTTATGTCTAAAAAATTAAATTTTAGGTTAAGCCAATTTTTTAAATTGAGACTGTTTTCTACTGAGAGAATAATAAATCAGTCCTGTTATATCTTACATGTAAATTTCTCATCTCGACCTTCAATGTCTGGTAAATACGTCTGTATTATAACGCTGTTAGACAAGCTTGTGGCGTTGAAACTTGTTGGACTAGCGGTTGAAGTATTTCCAATGGTTTCTGTCGTACCATTGTCACCAGCCCAAGTTGTGGCCTCCAATTTCACTCCTCTATTCTCCATCGGATAGGCTTGGATTAGGTATCGATCGATGTAGCCAGTAGATATGATTGGTCGAGACCAAGTGATGGTGAGAACGTATCCACTCACGGCTGTCAGCGCTATTGGTGGCGACATGTGAAAGGGAATCCCTGGGCCAGTTTGACCGAGGAACCAAGGGCTTTGGGCCTGTCCACGAGCATTCTCCGCCGTCACGCTGTACATATAGTCTTCAGGGTGAACGGTCAGGAGTACAATACAGTATGCCTACTTCATGTTATTATAACAGCACATAACAATTTGTTACAGTTTTAAGTAATCCAATGAAGTTTTTTTTCAAGCAATACATTGCTTAATAGTAACTATATAAATGATTAAAAGTGAGATACATTTAGCATAATTAATACTAATTATGCTATAATAGGTAATATAAGAAGAGATCTTACACTGTAAAGGTACAAAATTAAATATTGTAAAAGTTTGTTGCTCTATAAATGCAACAAATAAAATATTTTTACATATTTCACGAACAGAATAAATATAAAAACGCATCTGGTTACTGAAGCTAGAAAAATTGAGGTGAAATCAGATAATTCTTCCATTCCCGATTTATGAATACCACCCTAGAAACTTACCAGTGAAGGGTTTCAGTCGGTTGGAGTCGATAAGTTGTCTATCTTTTCCACGATAGACAAACTGAACCGTGTCATTCTCATTGGCGCACTGGGTGAGTGCCGTCTCATTTTTATTGGATGATCGGAGTAGCGGGACTGGGCAGCCATCCATGTAGACATTGGCGTAAGTATCCGCTCCAGTTTCCGGTACGAAGCGTGTCGTTCCCCGATAGGCTGAGGAGATGTTCGAGAGGCACCCAGCGAAGGCTGCAAAATATGAAGGTACACAAACAAGTAATGTATATACATCATCAATGGTTTATGGCTGCGAGAATCTTCAAGGGTTACAGTTAGGGTGCTGTTTAGTTGTTGTGAAGTCCATCGATTACAAAAATCAACGCAACATACAGTCACAGTCACTGACTGAAGTCTTTAGATTTTTAGAAGTGCCTATTTAGTTAGTTTCAGCAATGAAATGAATGAAAGGGTTTAGTTTTCCTCGGAACATTTATGGTAACTTTGTTTATTTAGACAACTTTGTTGAAAATACGGTTGTACTATTGCTATACTACTGAAATTTAAGATAAGTAATCTGCTGATAAATTTACCTATGTTAGACCTTTAAATATTTTATACACAGATATAAACATAATACATTATAGGTAAAACATAAGATGTGTCCTCTTATTTTACCCGTAATAGTTTATTGTTTCATCGATACAATGAGACAATCTTTAATCATTAGTATATATAACGATTTCTATTCTGTGTTTAAAGCTTTCGTTAATTTTCATTAGAAATTCATTGGAGTCATGCATACATGGGTGAATTTGAGTATCTATAAGAAATCATAAAATATTTAGATATATCGTGTAAAGTGTTGTGCAAACAAAAAGCTGTGTACTCTGCATTCCGAAATATCTTAAATTCAGAGTCTATTTCAGCGGAATGCATGATGATTATTTTTGAAACTTCAATTAATTTAACAGATAAAACGAAAAATATGAAGACTCAACCGTCAAAATCTTACAAAGCATGCCCAGTTGAAATGCAGTTGATGTAATCCATTGTAATACAGTGAATATAAATATACTGGGTACATTTAATTGAGATAATCGACTGCTTTTAATATGTTGTAGCCTAATATATGTAGCTTAATATGCTTAATATATGTTATCGGTTCATACGCCAAACAATAATCTTACAAGACAGGGCAGGTACTAAGCTAATATAGTTAACCGACAAAATCTGAGATAAAATACAAAGCGAACCCTGTGTATTTATGAATTTTTCGTTATATTTAATTGTAAAAAGTGTATTCCATTTCTTTACATCGATCTATACATATTCTTGTATTATTTTATTATTATTTAATAAGTTGTATATTTTGTAGTATTTTTGCATATCATAGGTGTTATATGCCAGCCATAATAAGTTGCTTCTTTAATTAGCTGTAAACTGATAATTATACTATACTTTTTGTTAAATTTAAATTAAAATTGGAATTTTGTTAATCTTGTACTAGCTTTAGAATAGTATTAATACAATTATTTCGCATAGTTTGTAAGTTTTAAAGACAATAAAAAGGGAGTTAAACTTATAATCGTATCAATACATATTCCATATACTTAAGTTATAATTTAAATGTTGGATAAAAATGAAATTAGAAATACTAGACATTTTATAAGGCATCTTTTAAACATTTTTAGAGATAGGAAAAGAACTAAATGTATATTTTCATCTCATAGGGAGAATTATCCATTTTATTTATTTTGCCCTGTCCTTTAAAAGTGGGTAAAATAGTTTTTTTAATGCTTAATTATGTAGAACAATATAATGAACAAAGCAGCAGATTAGAAAATTGGATACAGTTATTAGAAAAACCTTCTCAGATGAGGCTTGCAACCTCCCCCCCCCCCCCCCCAACCACTCACCCCTGAACCCGCTAATAACGTGCAATGATAGACTGAAAATTCGTTTCACTAGAAGCACTATAGACAGATATTAAATATCATTGTAACCGCTATATTGTTTTGAAAGCTATAAACCATAATACTTTAAACAAATAGATATCGAAATAATTTTTAACATAATTGTTGATGCTGCAGCATATTTGTTACTTAGATGATACCAATAATATTTCGGAACTAAATAGGCGACATAAAACAATTTCCAAGTCTTAACAGTGGAGCGAATATCCGGAAAAATAATTATGATAAATATTAAAACTGGCGTTTATAATTCATTTATTTGTTTTGTGTAAGCGCGTAATGGGTGACAATCCCCAGTATAACTTAATTTAAAGTCTGATATAAGTTAACTTTCTCTTCTGACTTGAAATGAATATAGATAAATGTTTAGTATTAGCCAGGAAAGTTTAGTTCGTTATTATGTAGCACAAAACTGAAATATACCTACAGTTGGTTGATAAAATGAATCGATAAATATTCGTTTCCGGAGTACCGAATCTATAATGAATTTCCAATCCACAAACGAAATATCTCCAGTAAATATGGTGCACACACATTGAAAACACCATTTCTTCCGTCGTTATATAACAAATGTTGTTGGACAAGTTTTTACCAATAAAATAGAAATTCTAAAACACAACAAATAACTCCTATAAAATTTATCAAATATTTGAAATTCAAAATGACCGAAGAAAATTTTTCAGCTTCATGTTTTAAGGGAACTTCTGCACATGGCTTCGCCAAAATTGAGGAAGCAAAAGGTTGGAAAAAAATTATTTGGACTTTGATTGTGGTTGGTGCCTTTCTTGGGTTTACTGGACATCTTGTGTTGTTCTGTCAGAGTTACTTTGATTATAACAAAGCTGTTGAAACCACTATAATATCCAACAGTTTTCAGTTTCCGGATATTACATTCTGTCCAGTGGCACAATTAACGACAAGAAAGGATAAACAATCTGAACGAATGATAACAAGTATTAGGGAAATTTGGAAAATTATAAAAAAAAAATATTTTTCTAAATCTGGGTTTTACACTGATGATTTGTTTGTATCCACAGTGCGGTATCTGGCTTATCTTAGCAACATCTACAGACATCCGCAAGATCACATTATTGATTGTGTATATAAGAATCAAAAATGTGATTTTCGAAACTTTACAATATATAAACACCCAAGATATTTCTTCTGTTTTACATTTCGTCCTGATGATCCTGAATTGGCCATTGAAGGAGACTCCGGTGGATTGACTGTTATAATGAATACTGTTGGCTCAGAACCGATCAATGCAAAAGAAGATGAGGTAAGTAATTTTTTTATATGTTAAACTTAGTCTAGCTTCTAATATATTACATTAATATATTAATTATAGGATATATGTTTAATCTATTATAATCGAATTTTGCTTTAAAGAGCTACATATTATCAGTAAAAAATACACATTTTTGTAAATTTTGAGTAGATTTATAATATATTTTAGGATAAAACTGATATCAATATTTTAATAGTTTTTAAACCACGAATACTGTTGAATTGTATTGCATTTTATTTAGTTGTAAAGTGCAGTTACAACGAAAACAAATAAATAATACTAGAATTATTGAAAAATTGAACAATAATAGACACTATTTAAAATCTAATAGTCTTATTTACTTATATTCTATCACATAAGAAAATTAAAAAATGTCAAATAATGCATATCAAATAATATTATAGAGAAGTTATATTATACTAAATGGAATGATACTGTACGTTTTTAAATTTGTAACAATAACAGTCTTTAGTGTAGTTTGTAGGACATACACAAAATATAAAATGCATTTAACAAACATTGTTACACATTTGTAATACAACAAGAATTCAAATATATTGTCATTAACAAATTTACTCAGTTCGAAAGATATATTTATATCATTATTTACTGAATGTATCTTCCGATTTGCTTTTCAATAACTTTTCCGCATTACAAAACTTTCAAACTAAATTCAAAATAAAAGATTAGAAAGCATTAAAAAAGGAAATTCCGAAAGATGAAACAAATGAGTTACAAGTCATTATTAAATTATCTGAGATTCATTTTACTGCTGAAAACTTAAATCTTTAAAGTCTAATATTTTAAAATTTAAATAAGTAGTAGGAAAGGTGGACGACGTGAACACCCCCCCCCCCTCTCCACCTACACAATTGCGCCAAGTGCGGGCTGTAAAAGGAACGCGCGCATTCGTAGCAGCCAATCAAATCCATTTCAAGTTTTAGCCAATGAGATGGGTGTATAAGTATAAAAGGGACGCGTGCGTTCGTTTTCGTTCATTCCACTTTTGTTGACGCTAGTGAACGTTCGTATCCTCGCTCCTCTCTCCTGC
>JAYRBW010118412.1:0-17319 GCA_036023295.1 Invenusta paracnida
CGAAAAGCCTACATGGATACCCTATGCCTAACTAACTCGTGTGGAAGATGTCCCATATTAATCAGAGTGATGGCTTTAACATTGTTCTTCAGAGCAATGTATGCGAGGAGGGCAAAAAAAGCCATACAAATACACAATCTTTCTATACAACACAGCTGGCTAATAATACCAACTTGGATGTTCCAGGTGATCAATGAGAGGTCGGTCTAGTTGAGATGTCATTTGTCAATTCAATGAAAACAATCAGTAATAGAGAACATATTCATATTCATAAAATTAAACCCGAGAAAACTGTCAATATTACTATCAAACCCGAAGGCGTTCTTAAAACAGCAGGCTTATCACCAGGAAAATGAATGATTCCTATTAATAGTCGATTATAAAGACTTTTTCTATGGTATAATAATAATAGATTTGGTATTTCAAGGAGAAATGACTCACTCAAATCCATCACATTGAATCCCTATACCACCTTCTTATTCGGATTTGGAGATGTAGCAAATCTTGTAAATATAACTCCCGAGGCAAAAGGGGACCCACATTTTAGAGCCGAGTGATGGAGATGTATCTATTACATGGAACTTTAGTGCACAGGAAGGAATATTTTCCAAAAGATATCCGCCTTATATGACACTGTTCAAGCCTCTGCCGAAAAACAAAGCGGATAGAAAACAACCGATGTGAAAACTGGTTTCACAACTATATCTAATTTTAGATAAAAACTCATCAGCGCTTCGATCATTTAAGTTTGAACTTACCTATGAAACGGAAAAAGTAGCACCCTGACAATTCCCGATTGATACTACCAGTCACCCGAAATGCTTGTGAAGGAAATCAATACACTTTTTAGGAATGATAACAGTAAACATCGATTTGAATTTATTGCATTTTTAGTAAATAGGTGAAATTTTGTATGTCTTATGATTAAAGATCAGTTAAGATGGATCTGAAGTTCTCAATGTAATCGGTTTTACTAATGCTATACTTGGGGATAACAAAGTGACCGGGTATGCTTCAAATCTTTGAAGGGGAATATATAGTCTCTAAGCATACTGTGACCTATTTCTGGAAAAATATGTTGGCAATGTACCCCTTCTAAGCCCGGTTAGTTATAACAAAGGAGGAGCCTTTGGACAGACAATTAACAATCTATATAATAATTCACGATATGTCCCCCTCAACAAGCACACAATTAGTAGTATTGCAGTAATGCTGTGTGATGATGCAGGCCAAATATTCCTCTTTGTTGAGGGTAAGAGAATACTTACACTTCATATCCATCATCGAACAGCATAAATATTATACATGTGCAAACACACACTCACTCCTACTATGGAAGCTGCAGCCTTTAGCAATTATGGGTATTATTAATCAGGTTATGCATTGGTAGAAGATGCTCGTGAAATGAATTCCCTATTGAGCGTATTATATCAATTTTTTACTGCTGATACCAATCGGAGGGAAGAAGATGCGTTAATAGAGGCTACAATTGATGGGCTTGGATACATTTACTACTCCCGTAAACAGTGGCATAAGAGTTCTCTGCTGATGGGTCTTGAGACTAAACTAAAGTGACGGTGCGATCAAAGTATGCAGGTTATTCAGTGTCAGAGTTTTATGAGCAGGCTGAACAACCACTCGATGGAATAGTGCGTGCGTTTGCCAGACATAAAATTGCGAGAGGTAAACTCTCTATAAGCATGGAGCGAAGACAATGCAGAACGGTGGAATTCTCCTTGTTTACTCGGGTTATAGAAAACCAGTGGGCGGTAATCTGTTTAAAACAATTGGACGCGTTGCAATGCCAATACTTTGAAAATTATTTCCTGTATTTAAAAATTGGAGAAGCGTGCTAGCACTTCTGCACTTACAATTATAGGTACGGGCATGGCAAGAGACATGATGGGAGGAAACTTCAAAAGTAATGCGGAAATCTTAAGGAGCGAGGCGCAATGATATTAATGATATTCGGCGTGAGTATCTGGGACAGGATGTCTTTCCCGCTGGGCAGCAGGGTAGTGGAGCGCGTAGGAGGAGGAGAGGCAAGCCTATAAACATGAAAGAGAGTAGAGTGAAAAAGGCCACTCCTCCTGTTAAACGACATAGAAAACTGCTGATAGTATGATTACACTAAGTGACTGCCCGTGCACAAAGAGCGAGCTCTCTTTGTTTGAGGGGATACGTGTTCAGACTGTGCTCAATCATGGGCAATAGGTAGATATACACCCTCTCAATAATGTCACCCAAGGCAATGCTCCCATCGAGTTTACAATTACTTCCTCACCTGAGGAACGTATTGACATGACGATACTATGCTTCACTTGCGTTGCAAAGTGGTTAAAGCAGATGGTAACTCCCATACAGTCGATGCACCGAAGGTGGCACAAGTAAACAATTGGATGCACTCTCTCTTTTCTGGTGTGAAGCTTACGCTTCGCAATACACAAATTGAGGGAGGAGTGCATATGTATCTCAATAACTTTCTTCTATTTTCCAGTGCAAGTAAACAGGAACAGTTGTTGACATCTGGCTTTATCAAGGATACTGTAGGACAGATGGAAACAGAGGGGGCGGCAAACAGTGGATATACCCAACGTCTGAATAGCATTAAAGTGGTGAATCGATTGACCTCTGTGGTCCTTTGTGTCTGTATATGTGTCAGCCGGGCGTGCACATTAAGTTGGTTTGTAGTAAGCCAGAATTTTATCTATTTAATAAAACCGTGTCGGCTCAAAACGCTTCAAAGGGGATTTATTAAGGAAGCCGTTCTCTATGTTCAGGGGGTTAAGGTCTCTCTCGGAACTATTAGGGAGCATGAAAAATAGCTTGTTACACAAAATGTAATCTACCCCCTACAGCATACAACCATGCAGACATATACTATTTCGCGGGGTCAATGAGTTATATACGAGATAGGCTTTTTCGTGGTCACATGGGTCATTATTGGTATGGTTGATAGCAAGGCCTATAATGGGGATATTGCACGCAACCCTTTTGAATTTAAGCACAATTCATTGGAACATCTGGCGCTCTATAAGGAGGGTATTACCGTCCCCTTCCGCCCGCTTACACCCAAATTTAATAAAAATCTTTGTGTACGAGAATACATCGCTGGACTGCTACAGGGATTGGAAATGTTTAATCGCAATGAGAACATTGATATCACACTTGGCGACTTTAATGCGGGAGGATATACCCTGTTTGTATTTGATGTAACGCCTAATCTAACAATGACTGGACATGCACAACCCTATAGTGAGGGGAATCTTTGATTGGAGCTTAAGTTTGGTAATGCACTTACCGAATCCATAAATGTGATTATTATGACCGTTTTTGATACAAAGGTGGAAATCACACGTTAGCGTCAAGTACTTAAGGACTTTAAGGGCTAACTTTGCTCTATACAAATCAACTGCTTCGCTTTGTGAGTCAATACTACCGTTTGGACAAGAACTTTCTGGGTGTCTACCCGGTAAATCGTCTGCCCGTTGGACTCAGGAAGCCGGATAAGGACGGCGCTGTTGGCCTCATTGTCAATACTGATACTGACAATCTCCCCGGTCAACATTGCATCGCCTGTGTTCTTCTGCCCCATGGACGTGGAGAGGTATTTGATTTTTTTGGACAACTGCCTCCGCCTCGTGTACAACTTTGGTTAAATAAACAGTGTTATCGTGGTTGGACATTTAACTATGCTTTTATTCAGGGTCTTCTAACAACACTCACTATGTGGTGGCTATTGCTTTTACTACTTTTATAAAAGATTTGTGTGTAAGTTACCTATGTCTGCGATTGCACGAGCACTTGTTCGTAATGGTGACTTTATTATAAGACAGTTTGTTAGGCGACACTTATCCCTATGGTAGATTGGATACTTTATTGTACAACTATTACTATTGATGTTTTAATAAAATTAGTTTGATAACCTCAACATTTGTCTTGTTTCCTTGACTTGCGCACACATATAGGGAAGAGCGCTAGACTATTAACTTGAACAGTTAGTAGGTTGAGGAAGACTAAAACAATGGAGAGCAGTAGTGATGAGGGACTTGGTGAATCCGACTCGGATATAGAGGCAAAATATCTCACTATACAGATATAGAATCTCTACTTACCTACTTATATCGTACGAGAATCGATGACAGTATATCCTATAGTGGGAAATTGGAACAATTTTATTAAGAATTGGCACTATCCTTTGTACTGCAATACCTATGGTGGAAATCGGACGTATTGAAAAACATGGAGAAGGCGAAGGGTGATTTAAACTCATATTCATGGGGTGAAAATAACCAAGCATTTTTTAATGCTTAAAAGGTGCAACTAAAATCGTATATTTGTCAATTTTTGGATAACCTACAAACAACAAACATAAAGGGTCTCTGTCTACATATTTTCACAAAAATTATCATCTATAATATCGTTTAAGTATTCTAAGTCCTATTATTGATAGATACTTGTAATGCGCAAGTTTACTGCGCTCATTATTACATTGGGCACTATCCAAACTATATTATTATATATATTGGATAATTATTCCTATGCCTAAGATGTTTAACAAATCTACATTAAGACCTCAAGTATCCGAAACGCCAGTGAAAGGACATTTTATATGCTCCGATGTAAACATTCACAACTGTAGTACTGCGATGTCTTAATTGTACTTGTTATAACTGAAATAGACTTATTTCTATGGATAAACTGGCTATTTTTATTTTCAATTTTAACCGGGATGCCTAAGGCTAAATAAGAAGTCAAGATAGATATAGAGAGATATAAAACGTATAATTTTATAGTCAAAATATTTAAATAATAATGCAACAATAAGAAGAAGTGAAAATTATTGAGAAATTATTATCTGAATAAATATTTGCTAAACCTATAGTAAGTACTGGATCAATCTCTAAATATTCAGTAAAAGATGGAGAAGAAGGACGAGAATAGTTAGTGTTTATAAAAACAAAATTAACATATGGTTGCATATTTAGCAGTCTCATGTCACTCCCTGATAAGCCTGCGGAATGATGAAGTCCAGATCTATCGTCGCATCTGTGCTTTTAGAGCTGGTTTCTTTAGTGTAGCAGGGACTGTCTTCTTCTTCTTCTGAGTAGCAGTGGGAGTCACCATTGAAACTGCTGCTGCTGCTGCGTCCCCCGATGGAAGTGTATCGGTTCATGAGACAGACGTCATATGGCTTTGGTGATTCATCGGCTCGTAACGTATCTGTACGATGGGCAGATTGAGACTGGCAACGTGTTTTCAATCGCCGTGTTGACCCATGTAGATACCGTTGCAGTGAATTATAAATTGATAGCGGTTCGGTCCAGACATCTCCGCAACTTTAATCGCCCTGATTGCCAGTCTAGTAAAATGCGCAAACATTGCTCCACATCTTTGTCAAGTATATGTCTGAGGTAGGAGAGAAGGTAGGTCGTAGCGTAGGTGTGGCCAGGTAGAGGCCTCTTAAAGTCTTAGGTAAAGTAGTCGTCTTGAGAGAAGAGAGGAAACCTTACAACTTTTGTTGGGCTAGAAACTCAATCCAGCCCACGCTGGCCCATAGGTGATCGCGTGGCTCGTCTGGCATTGTCTCATCCTTGACCAAGGTGAACCCGATAACCTAACCATTGGCTAGTGGGCCTTTGAAATTTGTAAAGACTGGATACTTGAAGCGTATGGTAGTGTTTTTGTCCAGCGTAGTAAGGTTGTACATATGAATAGTTCGTTCTTCCATTTTAGCGCAGCGGTATTTCTTCCACTTTAATAGAAGAAATCGCCAGTTGATGATGTGGTTCGATAATAAATTGTGAGGAGCAAAGAGAAGAGCGAGGAGACGACAGTCGAGTAGCGTGAACAAGAGTAGAATGAGTTATAACAGATGCGCGCGTTCCTTTTATATTCTGCGGGCTCTACCATCGGCTGAAACCTAAAATGGATTCGATTGGTTGGGAGGGGGTCTTTGTTCCAGCGCTTCGCCTTCCTTACTACTTGCGTAGATATTGCATATATCATTACGATTTCATATAGATTATAACAGCTTGTAGATATAATTATGCATTGAATAATATCGTTACAATCCAATAATTATAGCTGTGTGTTCGTCTATAGCCATAAAAATTTATTTAAACTCGCCAAATGTAATTAGTTTTAGAATCATTACAATTGTATCTTCATGCTTAACAATGTAGTAACTTCATGCTTATAATTTAACTTTGACCCGTTTTTAAACCAAAAATCGTTTATATATATACGAAATAAGGACATTCTTTCCTGTTTGCACAGAATTACATAGTTGTAAACATTCTGTGCAAATAGTATTAATAAAATTGTTAAATTTATAAAACCAAATTTACATATTATAAAGTCAAAAATGGCTCGGCTCATCGGCTAAAACTGAGACTATGCTTACTACTATAGATAACTATACAGTAAAATTGTAATACTAAGATTCCATCTTATTTATGAGTGCTAAATAAAATGGCATTTTGTCTTATATTTTGCTGTATAATTTTCCATTCTATTTAAGTTCATAAAAGACGGCAAGTTGTTTTTACAAATCGCTGATGTTATAAATACAATTTGAAGACTGCCAAGATTTATTTTTAAAAATTATTAATTGGCAAAAATATAATCATTTAAAAAATATGTTTGTAATTTATTTAATATTTTTGTGTTTATTCAATTTAGTTTCAGATGTAATGCAACTGCTTTGACTGATAATCTTTTGAATTGTTTTTAACTGCTTTTGTATGCAATTTTCTATCTAATTATTACTATTCATTTTTATTGTTCTTTATGTATTCACTCGAAAACTTAGATTATCAAAAATTTTGGCTTCTAAAAACGAAGGTTTGTCCAAAAAAACCTTGCTTGTAACATAGGTTTCTAGAAACGTAAGTTTGTATATTTATTTTTTAATAAACTTAGGTTTTAAGACAATAGGGACAACTGATGAATGCACCACAATATATTATCATGAGAGCTGACAAGCAGGTAATAGCAACGTCACCGGAATCACCATCACAACGCCCATTGGCACCAGACTGGCACCTGTCAACACATCAACGCTCATCACCGCCGGACTGACATCTGTCAACATTACAAGCATTACCAGTATCTATTGTACATCAACCCACGACATTCAATAGACGATTATTTGAAAACGAAGGAAATGACCCATGGATTTGACCAAAAGGTTTCATATCTATTATTGTTATATTTGATAATAGGTTATTCTAAACGAGTGTGAAAACACATGCTTTCGCTATTTTATGTAAACATTTATAACTGTTGTAGTGAGGATATCCGTCTTTGTTATAACAAAATAAATATTTTTATGGATAAAATTGTTCTTCTTCTTTAGATATTATGCCGTCTATGTAAACAAGGTACTTGGGCCCGTATTTTCGAAGCATTACTAGTTAGTATTTTATTTTACTAACTACTAGTAATATGCCATCATCTACTATAAGTTGATCTAAGAGGTTTGCTATTTAGTTCTAAACTCTAGAAGGGCTACTAGTTTGTGAAGAGTTTAATAGAGTAAAATAGATCAACACACGTCACTTTAAATAAGAGCGCTACTAACTAATTTTAGCTCTCTATTCCAGAAACATTATTTACTTTCTGCTAACTAGCTCTACTAAATAGTCTAAATAATTACAATTCGCTGACGCTTCTTCAACTTTCTCAGGATTATTCAAAAGGAGCATATGCCGACGGATTTGTAATCTCCATTAAATAATAATATTTAATATGATGTGCCCGTTTCTATTTGACGTATAAATAAAAAATTTGAAGATTTCATTGATTATAAAATTTACTAAAGATATTGATTTCAAAAGATAGAGCAATCGTCATAATTTATGTCAAAGGCCACTCTAACTGACATTCGATTTTAACTGCTGTAATTATTTCTTAAGTTATACCTAAATTCAGCATTTATTAGCGAAAGAGCCTGTAAATCCATCCCATTCGTTCTCCTTGTATCATTTTTATCTTAATAATATCATTTTTCAAATCTGTTACTGTTCTACATAGTGTTTTACAAATGAACTCAATAAGAAAAATTTTTTCCTGACCCCGATTTTTAGTTGTGTGCGAAGTATAATTGTTGTTTGTTCTAGGTTGTGTTTTAGTTGTATGTTCAGGTATGTACGCATGCACGTATGCATCTCACTAATACATTGTATTTTTTTATTACAAGTATGCTCAACTTAGTAGCCTATTAACTTTTCTACTAAATTAATGATCAGCTTATACGATTTACCGTACTCATGATGTTTTAGTGACTTGCTTACTAATATTTGTTCCGAGAATCACTGACTAACCTGTTAGTTGGACACTATATGTACGTAAATGACGTTATTAAATTAGCAACGCTTTGCGAATACGAACCTTGGAGATCATTTAGTAGTGTAGGGAACTTTTCGGGACCAAACTTTTAGCGATCTATTAACAAATCTTTTGGAAATCATTTAGAAAATTATGGAACTTTTAGCAAACCTTTCAAAAATTATTTAGGAGTTTAGAGAACTTTTAGAAAACTTTTAGAAAACTTTTAGCTGATCTTGAGAAAAATATTTGAAAGTTAAGGGAAGTATTAGCAAACTTTTAAGGAATCATTTAGGAGTTTAGGGAACTTTTAGTAAACGTTTAGCAAACTTTTAATAAACCTTTAGGGCATCATTTTGGAGTTTAGGTAACTTTTAACAAACTTTTAGGGAATCATTTAGGAGTTTAGAGTACCTTTAACGAATTATTTAGGAGTTAAAGTACTTTTAGCAAACTTTTAGGGAATCATTTAGAATTTAGAGAACTTTTAGAAACAGACAATCAATAAGAACAAAATATGTGCCATATCTTTCATAAACACCTCGTAAAGTGACGTGTCTCAAAACGGATAATCATTAATTATACTCATTGCTTCCGGTTGAGATGACGCGCGCAAATTTTAAAAGAGTGATCAGCCGCCCTTTTCCTTAGGAATACACTAATTGGTTGAAAAATGCCAAAATCAAAATCTACGCGATTGATTACATAGGAATCGATACCTTACTCATTTCAATCGGTGCATGTATACTTTCATAATCCTGAGAAATTTTTTTAATTTTCCTGCATATTTTAATTTGAATTTTGCACAAAATGTTTCTTTTAGTAGACACATTTTCTAAAAATATGCTTATGTTATTGCATTATTACAGAAATTTAAAACAAATAGTATAAATGTAAGTTATGTATAATTGTCACGTGATTATGGTTTGCCTCTTATTAATTAAAAAGTATTAATTAAGGCTCTTGCCATAACTTTTTCCTTTAAATACGAAGTTTTCCCTTACATGAAAATTCTGAGTGTCACAAAACAGCTGTTTCACGTTTTTTATGATACCTACGACATAGGAACAATTCTTGGAAAAGAAATTGAACACGAGAAAGCCATAAACAGATCATGTCTGCTAAAAATTATTTCCATTATCAAGTTTTTAGCCTGACAAAACTTATATTACGAGGAGACAAAGACGAAAATGATTCAAATTTCATAGAGTTGTGCAAATTAAGAGCCAATGGCCCACAGTTACAACAATGACTGAAAAAGAAAAACTGTAAATATACCTCGGCAATTGTACAAAACAAGATTCTGGAACTCATGTTTCACACAATTTTAAGACAGATTGCAAGGTCCATCCAAATATATAAATTTTACAGTATCTTGGCCGACAAAACCACAGATATGGCAAACAGAGAACAAGTATAGTGGTATGTGTCAGATGGATTGAAGAAAAATTGAACATTCGCGAGGACTACATAGATATCTATTGCGTGGACTCTATTTATGCTGCAACTATCACCACAGTCCTTGAAGACGTTCTTCGCCGATTAAATTTAACTTTGGAAACTTGCCAGTGCTATGATATTTGTACCACAATGTCAGATGCAAGAAAAGGGGTAGCTGCCAATATTTAAGCCGAAAAACAACGCTGTTAGTGTTCCCATTGCTACGGTCATGCACTAAATTTAGCATGTGCTGACACAATCAAGAAGGTAAAGCTATTGAGCAATACATTGGATATAGCATACGAAATCACCAAATTAATGAAATATTCGCCCAAACGCGATGCATTCATTTAAAAGGATACCATCTGAGGCTATAGAAACTTAAGATTCGATGCAGAGGCCTTCAATATTATTTATTAATTGTCCTACTTATTGGACTGTACGTGCAAGTACACTACAAAGTATTTCGGATAATTATGAATTAATAATAGATTTATAGGAACGGTTTACAGATGGCAACTGCAAGGAATCCGACATGAGAACACGCATTAACGAATCAAAATCTCAAATGGAAACTTTTTACACTTTATGTGATCTACATTTGTGTCACTTATTTTAAGACATGCCGAATATGTAAGCTCTACTTTACAATCCCCACAGATATCAGCTGCTGAGGCCCAGACCATAGCTGAGATGACTACGAGAACAATTAAAAATCTTCGTAACGATGAAACTTTTACTCTTTTATTAGAAAAGACAGGGACAACTAAAATACCGGGACGCGACACTCTCATTTCATGTGTTTTTTGACAACATGACCGATTATTTTATTCAGTTTTAATAATATTGATCTATCCAAATATGATAAAATATTGCTTAGACTGTAGCTAACAATTATTTCAACAATTATAAACTATTTCAAACATTTATTGTTTATGTCGAGGACTACATAATATACATATCAGGACAAATTACAATTTAAAAATTAAATGAGATTATGTGTATGATTTTTAAAATTGAATAAAAAGAATCCCCTTTTAATTTATTAAAATTACGAATAATTTTCATAATTAATATGATTATTATTAATTAATTTTTCTTAAATATATATATAAATTATTTTTACTTCCCATTTCAAATTTACTAAGTGTACGATAAAATTTTTAAATTATTAACACAGTCAATTCCATTTTAAATAACAAGCAAAAAAATAATATTTACAAAATTAAACACTTAATAAAAAAATGTTAAGATTAAAAAAGATTAATTAAAGGAAATATTATCAGGTATAGAAAAATGTTATTTATGATATAATGTGTTTATGTGTATAATATTAAAGTATGTATATATAAATGTGAATATATAAATTAATCTCACTTTTATATTCTAAACATTTATATTCTATTTAACCAAATATTTCGTAAATTTTAGATCAGTATTAATACATGCATGACAGTTTGTCACACAATATGGACTCAATTTTTTGTATTATGTTTACATCTTAAATATTATTCATCTTTCTTTTTATTGGTACCAATTCATTTATTTATCAATTGGTGTGTATCATGCCATATTGTATATATACGTAATTAAATACTATGGTTACACATATATGTATTAACCTACTTTTTATCCGTTTGTATGTAAACAATAAAAGTTTTGATCGATTTTAAATTATGATTGATTTTGAATTGAGTAACTATAGTTTTTTAGTGAAAATAACATAAATACAATAATATTTGAAATAACATAAAATATTTCTAATATTTCGCCTTTTAGTACCTTGCCATACCGATAGAAATCGCCTTCCTGTGGGCCTGACATGGGCTCCACCGAGTCCGCACATGGAGAACATACTATCTACAAGCAGAAATACTCTAAAAACAAAGTTTGAAATTATTGCTATATTGGCTAAAATGAGAAATCAGGAACAATTTCATGGGCAGATATCAGAATTGTAGATACTTTTATCTTTATGTATCTTTATCGCAGATAGATTTTTATGCCAGTATTATTCATCAAAGTCATAAGCAGTATAACATTTTAACCTAATCAGTGTTGTAGTCATTAATGATAAGAAGAATAGACATTTTTGAAAATTAAAGAATTTGCTTAGGTAACATTAAAATATAAAATAATTTAAGATAAAGTGATCGTTATGTATTGACAAAGTAACTTTCAATAAAAATTATCCTTTTTAACATAAACATTAGTGTTTTGTCTTTATATATAGGGTACCAATTTATTATGAAAATAATAATCTCTAGTATTATTGCACTGTTGCAATTGATTAAAAAATGAGACCCGTGTATGTTTTTTAATAAGGTTGACTTTGAAAAAAAAATTTGCTGCCGCCTGATAGCAAAGCGCAGTAACTAGTTTTTCTCTTTTTGTCAATGAATATAAATCCAAGATAAATTAATATAGTAAAAATTTGGTGGTTAAAGTTATTTTTTAATGATTTTTCAATTTTACATAGAGATTAACTCTAAAATTGTATGTAAAACTTTATAATGCTGTTTGCCTTCAGCTAATTTAATGAAGCATATTGGTTTCACGATGGCAAAGCGCACTAACTGCATTTCATAATTACTCCTGCTTGTCTGTTTAATCCTAAACCCGATTACTACCATTATATACATACTTTATAATTGTAAAAAAAGCACTTTATAAATAAAATATTGTAAAACAATAGGTATAAGCAATTCGGACAAATATAAAAATTAAAAATGTAAATAACAAATATATCCATTTTATAAAAATAAGAAATAGAAAAACTTTATAATTCCTTACAATAAAGTAAAATAGTCTACAGTATTTATTATATGCGATATGCGATATGCGATATGTAAAGCACGATAGAGAATGTTTTCGAAAATATTTTACTACATTCCATAAAGAATAAAAGTATTGTAAATCTGCCGCTGCGTTGTTAACTATCAATTGCTCCAAAAAACGCAGCAGTTGAGAGACATCAAGGGACACAATTTGTTAAAAACTATATGTACTGTAGTGTACAAAAGTGTATTTCAATATATACATTTTTTATTCATCCTACAACTAATAGGAAGAATGCATAACATGTAGTAGTTTCATCTCGTAAATTATCAACAAAACCTGGGGAAAATTCTATCACATTAGTATAAAATGTTTAACAGTTTATAGATGCAACATTAAATACATAGGGAATACTCTTAAATATTAAAGGTGACTTATTTGTCAGCCTTTTCAGTTGTGATGCAGTGTGTCGCTTTATTCTTTTTAGTAACAATTCGATTATTTATTGTGACCGGTCTTGCATATTCGGATTATTTACGCATTTTAGTGCATTTGAAATTGAATTCTGAAATACGCTTTTTAAAACGTAAACTCACCTGCATAAAAATATCAAATTTGTAATTGTATATTTTTATATAAATATCTTACATTAATACATAATTGTACAAATCGTGATAAAGGCAACATACATTTGATTTTTATGTTATATATTCATATTTTTCATTATTTATAAATATATAATATTAAACATTAAAAATCACACTAAATATATGCAATTATGAGCATACATATATGGGGAAGTTCTAATACTCTTTTTAAATATAAAAACTAGCAAATTTATACAAATGTATGCAGGTAAACTCTTAGTAATTAAATAATATTCCAGAACTTTAATGTACATTTTAATCAGTTTATAGTCAGAAATTAAAATTATACAATGGATTTTATTTATAGCTCACAATGAAAATGTAAGAACAGGATTGACCTCCTTACATTGCTACATATATACCATGTGTGTGTTGTTATATAAGTATTATGTGCGAATTATGTGGCTTTACATTTTTGTGTATTCTCAAGTTACAATATAGCATTTAGCAGCTTCCTTTAATACGTAGAAGCTAACAGCCAATAAAATAATTTCGTTAAGTGAACCAAATATATGCAAACAAATACACTACATTATAATTATGTATATATACCTGATTTCTCTGGTGTAAAATCATTTCACATTCATGTGTCTCTTTGGTTTACAAAATAACAATTCTATTAAGCATATATCCTGATGACGACCGAAGAAGAAACATCGAAAATGAAAAAAACTGAAGATGGAAAGGCATGCTCTAAAAGCTTGGATAATTTTAAATACCCAACTGCAGCTTACATCATTCTTATTCATGAGCTGTTAGAGCGTTTCTCATTTTATGGTATGAAAGGAATCCTTACACTTTACTTAAAACTATATATTGGACTTAACAATGACATGGCAACAATTGTTTATCATATTTTCACTGGAGTTTGCTACCTGATACCAATTTTTGGGGCCATCATATCGGACAATTACTGGGGCCGCTACAAAACAGTCGTCATCTTTGGCATGGTCTACATGGCTGGACATCTGTTGATGCCGCTAACCTCAATCACGCCAAATCTTCCCGGACCACTAATTGGAATCTTTGTCCTGGCGATAGGAAGTGGAATAATTAAACCTTGTGTTGCCGCGTTTGGTGGCGATCAGATTCCGAAAAAATTCCCATTAAAACTGGAAACATTTTTTTCTTTGTTTTACGCCTCTATCAACGTAGGAGCTTTTATAAGTCAAGTCACAACTCCAATTCTTCGAAAAGACGTGAAATGTTTCGAAAAGCCATGTTACCTACTGGCTTTTGGAGTTCCTGCTTTTGTATTTCTCTTGACATACATTATTTTTGTAGCCAGCAAAAAAGTTTATCAAATTACGCCAACTGAAGGAAATGTACTTTCCAAGTTCGTCCAATGCATAAGACACGCTATTTTGCGGAAGTTCGGCCAGACACAAACTCTCAAGAAAGAATCGCTTCTTGGTTACGCCGACGACAAATTTGATAAAGACTTCATTGCCGATGCGAAAATAGCCATATATCCGTATTCGTGCTTTTCATACATTTTCCGCTATTTTCTGTGCTTTACAACCAGTAAGAATTTGAAATCTACAAGCAGAATCTATATATGAAGAACTACATTTCTGCCTCATTTTCAATAAAACCTGAGCAGATGCAAGCGATAAATCCTTTACTTATTTGCTTTTTCATTCCGCTATTCGACATGGTCATTATATATCCTGCACTAAGTAAGTACAACTTGCTAAAAAGTCCGACATCTCGAATTGTAGTTGGGTACATATTAACTGCAGGCTCTTTCGTTATAGCTGGGTTTTTACAAATCGCAATTGACAAAAGTCTTCCAGTCGACATCGCGACAGGTAGAAGTCACCTTCAGCTCTCCAATCTGGCAAATCAGTCTATTAATGTGTATTCACCACACTGGACTTCTCCAATTACATTAGGTTCAAAGGAAATAAGAAGGTTTCAGCTGGAATGTTCAATCTGTCTACAAAAATTATTATCATTATTTACTCAAATTAATGCTTCTTTAAAAAGTGCGACCTCTATGTTCATGTCCTCTTTTAACATACAAAATGGCATAATTAACAGAAATATTGAAAGTGACTTTCAGAAAACCAGAATTATTATAACATTTTTTCCCGAAAGTAATATTTCAATAATTACTTCTTTAATATCAACTAAAAATTCAATTAATAGAGCACTTATAAATTGGACAACCGATACGAATCAACCAAGCCAGACATTAAGTTCGTATAGCATATTAACTCGTGGTAAATATGAGCTGTTCTTATTGGATGTATGTAAATGGCATAAAAAACTCGATAATTTTGAAGTTAAATCTATTGGTTCCATTACTTTGTATATTTTTCAGGATACAGATAAAATATATCGTGTTCAAAAGATAACTGAATTGTCAGTAAACTTAAATAACATTGGCTTACAACTTCCAAAGTACATCGTATGACATGTGCTGAAATCCTACTTTAAGTTACCGCTATGACCTTCGCCTACTGTATCTTATATTATCGATTTTTGTCATTCCAATCTTTGTCGGTATAGTATCATCGTAAGGATTGTCGTCTCCATTTCCACTATTCCGAGTATGGCGTGGGAGTACTTTGTGTTTTCTATTGTAGTAGCCATGGCTGCAGCATTAAATTTGTTTTTGGGTCTCCGATTTGAACGCAACCTAAAAGTTACAGAGTCCATTGAAGAAAATGATTCAGAAATTAATGGCTAAAAAAACATTTTTAACGAAAATAAAGATTCTTCAGCTGAAATCACCAAATTATAATCTAAAAGCTGAGTGCACTGGAATGATTTTTTATTTAACAATTATTATGATTGCACTGTAAGTTTATTTACAATTATACGAGATTTTCATAGTAAAATCTTTTATAATGCATAATTTTAATAATTTTTTTAATTTCTGTAAATATATATTTATAATTAGCTTGATATTTTAAAAATTCTAATTCACATATAGAATAAAAAATATTTAAATATAATCATTTAATAATCTATGTAGCTTTAATAGTTTAATGATTAAAACAATGTTACTTATTTAAGACATTCCATGATTTTATTTTAAATTATAAAATGTATTATTCGAACATTGTGATTATATACTTATATTTATATTAAATATTGTACATTTAGTTCATTGTACAACTTTATATATATATAGAAACATTTTGTCTTGAACATGCTTATATATTGATGACGAATTTTTCATTAAATACTTTTCTTCTTCGTCTTGACTGTTACATGTAGTATATAGGTAGGTTTATGCTCCTATATATGTAAATTTAAAATAATTGTTCTAATGATCTACACAAATTATTTTTTAAGCACAATTATAAAAGCTATTCTTGCGTATACGTTTAAAGTATTACTAAGTTATCCATTAAAAATCAAATATAAAATAAACCGTCTTTTGCATTAAGTTTAAAATTATATTATTTTAGGATTATAATTATACATATAGAATTGTACATATACTGATATTTCATTAAGACTACAAATATTTTTATTTTTCTAAAATAATCTGTTGCTATATTAGTGACAGGTATACAACTTGCAATTGTATATTTATATTTATGCATTTGTTCATTTGTTCATTGTTATCAATGACAAATTATATGAATTTGTGTAAATGTCTTTTGTTATTCTAATATCGATAATGGTAACTTCTATACACACATTACGCAATTTAAAAAGAAAAGAAAATCCGAATTAAATAAAAACTTATGTATTAGTTAAGTTAATGTGTATATCTAAATAATTTCTAGATTTTTGAATTTTTGATTGTGAAACAGACAAGAGCATTAGAGGTTGCATAGAAAAAATATTCTAAAATATTTTAATTTTGCTTAAACAAAATGAACAAAATTTGTGTCTAAAAGTTAATAAATTATTCGCTCTATTGTAAAAAGGAAGTTTGGTTTATCTTGTTTTTTGTTTAATCGTGTATACGCATGTTGCTTTAAATCGGTATAGGCCAACTCGACCTAGTTGCCTAAAAATGCTATAAAAATGAGATTTCATTTAAGTGTTCAAATTGTTATTTTTGGCCAATTTTATGTTAAACCATATTATATTTTTTTATCGCCAAAAATGGCAAAAAGCTGGTTAGCTACAGACAATTTTAAAAGATATAAATTCATTC
>JAYRBW010118423.1:0-17318 GCA_036023295.1 Invenusta paracnida
AAGAATGGTCATTTTTTAAACCGCTACCATTTAAAAACTAATTTATATTTTGAAATGATTTAACTTCTATCATAGAGAGCCGCCAAAAATGTATCAGTGAGTAAATTTTCAACTTCATAACTATTATAGAACCCAAGATATTAAGGTAAAAACATCGATTTTTGTCGTCATTATTCTTCTTATTCTAATTCTAGTTCTTCTTCTTCTTCTTCTTCTTCTTCTTCTTCAGACCCAATAATTTTGATTTTGATGAAATTTTCAACATATATTGGAAATGTCTAGATATGAGAAAAATGATATTTTTACATAGCAACCGTTGCTAGGAGCATAGATTTTGCATAGCAATCACTGCTTCCCTATCTTACACGTTATAAAAATAGCTAACTTAAGCGTAAAATAGACAGCTATCTATTTGTTTGGTAAGAACAAACTTATGTTGTTAGAATCACCGTAAAAACAAAATAAAAATAAGGTTTGCTCTTTTAAAAACTTAAAAACATAATGTTACACTAAGTGTAAACAAAAGGATAGGATTTTATCCAAAATAGGAGAACAATTATTTTTAGCAATAAATACTAAATAGACTAAATCAATGATCATCTAAAAATATCTTTCAGTGATTGCGAAATGAAAAAAATTATACAATACTAGCGCGCTACTTATGGAAATGGATCAATAACAACTACAGCTGTTAAATTTATTTCTATGGCGCTACTGCAGTGCTAGCGCTAAAATCATAGAATATAACAATAGGTATAAAATAACAATATCTTTATTTCGCTTTAAAAACATAACATAAAATAGCATATATAGTATCAAGACAAAATAGGTATACAACAAAAACTATGATATTATTATTATCTAAAAATGGCAAAAAGTGTGTTAGCTCATATCATAAAAGAATTTAAATAGGCGTAAAATGTGTTAAATTTTTAAAAATAGATTTGACTTGAGCAAACTATGTTTTTTTAATATTAAAACTAAATTATTTTTACCATTATGATACCTTTATGTATGTTACAGATAAGTATGTAAATGGATAAATGCCTATAATAACAACAAATTAAATTGTATATTACCTTCTGAGTATACTTATAGGTATCTCTACGAATTGTGCTATTTTTTTCTAAACAGCTCAAGACAGATATTTGTTAATCCTACCTACTATTACATACGTAAATTGATATCTTTAATTTATTAGATAACTCATTTAATTAAATACAGTTCTAAATTACCTTTTGAAAAGCTTGATAATATTAAAAAACATAGTTAGCTCAAGTCAAATATATTTTTAAAGAGCTAACACATTTTACGCTTATTTCAATTCATTTTATGATATGAGCTAACACACCTTTTGCCATTTTTGGCTAAACATAATATGATATAAGTAGTTCACTAATAAATAATATTTATACATATATAAATATTATTTACTAGTGAACTACTTATATATATATTGTAAGTCATACAGTAAATCTCTATAACGACACATTTCCATTTTATTTATAGTTAATTACGTTATACACAAGATAAAAATTCAAGAAGTGTAATTCTACTTTTAAAATTTATATACAATTAAATAATAATAATTTTATTACATTTATAGAATAACTAATGACTATAAGAAATATTATGATACAAAAACATAAAACAAATTGTTTGGTAATAATTCATACCTATAAAACTTGTTTCGGCACATAAATTGATTGATTAAAAACTACTGCTTAACAATAGTTATAATTCAGCTAACTGCTGATTTCTAAAAATATTGACGCGTCATTTGCAGCGTCATAAATTTAAAAAACTGCCACGTCATTTTTTACTTTTCGTCATTTTGATCGGCCTATTCACAACTACAGAGATAGAAACAGTGATAAATGACTTACTTCAGGGAAAAGCAGCAGGCCCAGACGGGTGATACAATAAAATGTTTTTGAACATGAATAACAAAAACAGAGATATAATTAAATATATTATGAGCTGCAGCTGCACAAATAAGACTATTTCAAATGAATGGCAAGTTGCCAAGATGATATCAATCCAAAAAACGATAAGGACACAAAATATTGGAAAAGCTACCGCCCAGTAAGTCTCGCATCCTGCATCGTGAAGATCATAGAAGGTACCGTGAAGAACAGATTGTTTAACTATCTAGAGAGAAATGAGGCCTTTAATAAGAACATAACGGGATCCCAAAAAGACTATTCAACCAACCAGCAGCTAACAAAAATTGCCCTAACGATTTTCTACAAACAACAAGCTTCAAAATAGAGAAGGATGCATTCTAACCTTAATTGACTTCAGCAACACATATGACTAGTTATGGTGAATGAGCTTATATATAATAAGATGCTAAAGTCCCGAAATGTATGGTGCAGTTGATTAAAGTGTTCCTAACGGATAGAAAGATCAAAGTGAAGATTAGAAAGGAACGAAGTAAATAAACATCCATGAAAGAAAGACAATCACAAAGCTCAATCAACGTATCCATACTATGGATGACTAGTCTACATAAATGATATTGAGGATAATTGGCCAGATATTATCAGGTCCCTGTTTGCAGACGACACAGTAACAGTTTCTTTTGGCAAAACAATAGCGAAAGTCCAGACCTTGACGAAAATATTTTGAACATACTGGAGGAATAGTCCAAGAAGTGAAAGTGATAGTAAGCCTAAACAAGACATGCCACATAATTGCTGCCACCTTGATACAAACGAAAGACAAAATAAAGCTATAACCTATGTATAGTTTAACAATAAGAAAATTAAGCACGAACAGATTCCAGTAATTCTTGGTGGTGGAAGCAGATTCAACACCCAAACCGAGAAAGCCATTAAGAAACTATCTAGTAAAATAAACATCCTGAAACGTCTGACGTAAAAAGAGGGTACATACTACCTAAGTAGTAAAAAATATACCAACATATAAGAATTGGCGAGAGCATAGCTTGATAGATGAAATTGATGAAGCAAGAAAAAGAAATTCAACTTCAAAACACTACCCGTAGAATAAAAGCTAGAAGCGAGAGAGAATTGAGAAGCGGTTGGAGAGATATCGGAGAAGAGATATGCAGAGCAGCGGGAACTGAGAGATGGCCTTGCGATACGACACCTAGAGGACCAGCTATACCCCATCGAAATAGAATATTAAACACTTCTTCTATAACTACTTTAAAGGACCCTGTAAGAAGGAAGATAACACAGATGAGAAAAAATAATAGAAAAATCATTGACAAGATCAGCAGGATAGAAACCCAGATGATAATGTGAATAGAAAGTGTTCTGCGAAAGAAGACAAAAAAGGAAAGAACAAGTGCCAAAACAAATAGGAAAGTTCCGTAGTAGTAAACAAGAAAACCAATATTATTAAATCAAAACCGGCCGCTCTCCACTCGTAAAAGCCTACAAACACAAAATAAGAGAAGCTACATACATCACCAGCCCCCAAACACGGTATCAGAACAGTCAAGAACACGCCAGCGAACTAAAGAATACGATCTATCAGACTCCTGACAGATAGTAAATTAGCCTTCGAGAAGATCAACTTCATCAATAGCAAGAACAGAAGCGACGATGTTGTTAAAATCCTGAAGACCAACTAACCAAGAGCTTCTACAGAAAGAGAGGGTGAAGGTAGAGATGAATGGAATCCTTCCCATTGCAACATTCAGGGTAACGATAAAGTGGACGAAGCGGCGAAAGAAGGATCAGTCATGCACAAAGACGATATTCCAATTGAGGTCGAGGCAGTGACTCTAGCGACTAGAAAGATAATAAGAGTACGAAGATCCACTCAGAATGGTACAGAAAGAACCAAAAACACCCACCAATAGGAAAGAGGGCATCCTCATCCATCAACTGAGGACAGAAAAATGCCCCATCCTTAAGAAATATCTTCACAGCATCGGCAAAGCGGGAAACCCCAACTGTGCAGAATGTGATGGGGGGACAGAAGAAGATGCCAAACACCTACTTCTTAAGTGCCCTTGGGGAGTCCCACCACAGAAGGCTCCTCTACAAGGACGAAAATGACAATATATTCATGTTTACCAAGTACATCATTCGTTATGTTGAGTCTATTGGGCGTAGACATGGCCCAGCCACCTCAGAAGAAGCATATATTCAATTTTGAAATACATCTGCTGATTTAACTTATTTATATTGTAAAACTGCAACAGGTTCTAAAATGTCATCACATGGAATTTGGCTCTGCAAGCAATCACTTATCTCAAAGAAATAAGTCCTATTCAAATCAAAAGGTTGTGGTTTTTAAAATAGTATTACAGGCTGCTTTGCTACAAAAAATAGCGAGCTTGCATGATAGTGGCTTATACATACCTACTTACTTAGCAGTATATATTTTCTTACCATATTAGAATTCAATTTTGTACAAATGCAGACGATATTGTAATTTTAATAAGGCATCAATTTTTTCGGATTGGTTAATCTCCCTTGCAATATACGGTAATATTACTATCATGATCTCCACCAAAAGTTCTATATTCACGCCTTTGAATATTAGTTTCTCTATTTTAAACTGTGAATAATAGTCATCATTTCATGTGTGCCGGATAATTTATTAAAATAATATATTAATGATTTTCAAGTAGCATTGAAAAAAATAACATAAAATTGACAAATTAATAACCCAAACTGTATTTTTTAGTATAAGCAGTATTATTATGCTTATCAACTGTATAATTGTTTTTAAGATATTGGAAGATAATATAGTACACTTCGAACATTGATAAGATATAAAATGTAAATAATGTAGTTTAACAATTTTTTTAAATAAAGTTAAATTATAACGATTGACCCCCCGACTTTTCTAAGCTTTATAATATCTAACTACTTGTATGTATTTTATAAACTTTTAAACATTTATAGATTTGTATATGTAAAATATTGAATATTTATCAATCAAATTACTTTTTGTGTTTGTCCACTTAAAAAAATCCGGTTTTATTATTATTATTAAAATTAAAATAATGAACCTCTGGTCGGTAGAAATATAACAAGCTTATTATTTAGTTGATTTATATTCATATAAAATATAGAATAGGTTAAATGGACAATTATATTAATTATTGAACTTTTTATTGTATAATTTAGTATATTCAAACATCAAATAATTTTTTACCTCTTACGTGAAAGGGATAAGAGTTCCATGACAAACCTAATTTTGTTGGTATTTATTTTCATTTTATTGCTAATCAAAATAAATACCTATGCCTTTATTGAGAACTTAATACAAAAAATAAACAAAATATATGAAGTGATTGTGGTGGCAGGATTTTGTTTGATCAGTGCAAAACCTAATGGGTTATAACTTATACAAAAGGTTCATCATTTAATACGAATATATAAACCAGTCTAGGTATGTTGTCAACAGTTAATAAATGAGATGTTGCACTAGAGTAAGGTATGTCCCTACTGGTTCATTGGCTATTTACATTTCTATATTTATTTCTCAAACTATTAAATTTTAGTCGCATATATAAATAAGATTTTCTGCGTAATAATAATAAATAATCTACTTTTTTATTTGTGCATTACATTATTTGTAAATAAAATTTAACATTATGTATATTTTTACATGCTTGCATTTTAATCGAAGTAATATAATTTATGTAAGATTAATTACTTGTAATAATACAAGTAATATATTTCTCAATTATCTTATAATAGTTTAATTCATTTTTGGTCACATAATCTCGTAAAAAGGCAAAATAAATAACCACCTATGTATGTATTGCAATTTGGTATTCGTGAAATGGAAGCAATTCTCTAAAAGATAACTTATTCTGCATAATATAAAAATGATACACATTTTAAGCATTGCGTTTTAGCATTTTTAGAGCAATGTTAGAAATAATAAGAACAACATAAGCTGAGACATTGCCGATTATTACTGAAAATGGATACATATATTTAGAAAACTCACAAAACGTGAACCATATTAAGTTAGATCATTAATCATTGGCTATACGACTTATATGTAACAAAAGTTGTCTGGAATAGGGGATGCTTATTATTTTGTAAATAACTTGTCACATTTTATAGCTCGATAAAGTCATAAATCTACCCATGATTCAGTAATGCAGAATAACATTTATGGTAGGAAGTTACAGGCATGATCATTCCACATATATTATAGATCATTCAATCATATGTTTTTAAATATAGTACATATATCACCATCGAAACTAACTGCAAATGTTTTTATGCTACTATTTGTCTAAGCTTAAGAAATAATGATTGACAACATATTCCATTTACATTATTTTCGTCTATTGTTCAGTCTAACTGATAATAATATATTTCTTTACGTTTTAATGGAATATACATATATATTTTTGAATTATAAACTAAATCAAGGATCACAGATTTTTGAAAGCTTAAAATATTGTAATACTCAAGTTTATTAGAATTATTATATTTTATATTAATATATATAATATAAGTTTGTTTAAAATTCAAATTTATGAACTTGAAATAGAATATTAAATATAATATATATAAAATATAAATTGGTATTTCAAGTTCGCAATTATAATATTGGTGTGCTATAAACAAATATGAATTTAGGACATTCAAATTCGCTTAATTCAATTCAATATATGTAATAATAATAATTCAATTTAGTCAAATATTGTAATCACTATTACCAACTGTAATCAATACGAATAACTGCTTATTAAAAAAAACCTATATACTTAAGTAATTAAAAACAATTAATTGTGAATGGATAGACGTCTGTATAATAGTTAGTTCTAATGACTTGTAGTTATATGCATATTATATAATTTACTATTTATTAGTAAAATAAGTCTAAACAGTTAATCTTTACATATATCTATACGTATATATGTAAGTAATAAACTGTATTCTCTAAATCAAGAATAGTACCTAATATATTTTTATAAGTTGGTAACTATAAATGTGAATATAAAAATATTAATCAATATTAATATATTACAGCAACTACAATATAGTCCAATGATGAACACAAGTATAACACTATTTTAAAATAAAATATTTGGCATTTACCTTTTTCGTAAATTAGGTACTCACTTGTAGTTTATATTATATAATTTATTTATTCCGAATAAAGCAAACAGCCGTATTCATAAAAGTAAATATTAGAGACAACAATGTTTGCCTAAGTAGAATTACCTAATAATAATAATTTGAATAACATGAAATTGACTTGAATTCTTTAAATCCTTATTTATAGTTTACTAATAGTATGTTTGCTGATTTGAATTACCAATATTGAATTTGAAGTACCTACCTAAATTTAAGTTTTAATCACGCTAATTGATTTTTTTAGATTTGAATGCCCTATTTCAGATTTGAATGCTTAATTATTCAAATTTTACATAGAAATTTAACTTATAGAATAAAATTATTAACAATATTTATTAATAATACATATTCGTTACGTATAATATGTATTAAAATATATTTTATATATCTAGGTTAAATCACAATCAGAAAATATTAAATTCGTTGATAAAATTTGTAGTTTTACATAGTCTAAATTTTTAATAGAATATTATCATTTTTAAATGCAATGAAATATGTTTTAGTTAGCATGTGAAGTATTCGATTATACCTAGGTACCGTTTTCACTAAATCAGTAATAATATCATATTCTATAGAATGTTTTGTAATTGTTTAATATTATATTAGTATAAAAATAAAATATTCCAGTAAAATTTCACTTTTCTCTTGTGTACTTTTACATAATAATATCATTAAAAACAAATTTTATATTTTAAAATTGTTTAAATAACTCACGTATTGGTTTTCCTTCACATTAGATGCCACAGTTAATAACATGAATTGTGTACAGATCATTAAAAGAAAAAATGTTCTCAAAAAGGTAAAACGAACAATCAAAATTAGTGATTGATGATCAAAATAAATTTTCTCACACACTTTAATAGTTAAGAATAAAATAAATCAAGTGCGTTCGTAAATCATTAAATCACTTTTGATCATGCACGCTTGAATTCTAAATAAATTGATATTACCTATTCATTAAATCTACATTTGTACAATTGCCAAAAACGGTAGATATTTCAGTGGCTCATGTAAACTCGTGCTTTTATTCGTCAATTGATGAAACCAATCAGCGATGCAAAATAATATACTATAGCTTATCAGAATTATAACACAATATTATAACAATGACTACTTTAATATCAGGACTATAAGCAACGTAACTATTGGTTACCAATTTACAAACTGTTATATTTGTTATATACTATGCTATATAAATCCGATTATAAAACAATGTGAGCAGCTTTACTTATCTTTATAACAAGTATAAATATAAATATTTTTGTACATTTCCTCCTAGTTGACACTACCTACCTATGTATACAGATGTTTCCCCTACTCGGGCTCTACAATAAAAAAGTTGAGTAGGTAAATGCCATGTAAAAGCAATAAAGTCAACAACATTTAGAATAGTTCATATGAAACAACATTTCCATTAAACAAAATCGTATGTAGTATTTACTGCTAACAATACCATCGAAAATTAGCAAAATTGTTGAAAATTAACACGTCAAAAAGCTTACACGTTTAGTTAACGCACCTTAAGCGTTTTGGTCACACATAAAGTAATCCTTATATTAGGCTACATATCGTTTCACCTATTCTCATTTTGCATAATCTGTATTTTGTAAAGAAATGATGTAATGAATTACGTAACCGATTTTCGTATCGATTCACCAAATCGCTTAATCAGTCGATGAAGTTTGGTTACAATCTGTGAACGAAGTAGACGATCAAGAAAAACACATTTTTATGGATTATAATTACCAACACATGGGTCAATACGGTAGTGGCCCGCTAGCTGGTCGAGATCTGGACGCATTATGATAACATAGAGGGAACAAGGACGAATAATCCTGTAGAAGCCTGGTATTCGACTATGAACCGCCAAATGAATCGTCCACACACAAATATTTTTGCTCTGATCGAATTTCTTCAAACCGAACAAGAGCGTGTGGAGCATCAACTGGGATTGCTACATACTGGTGATGAGCCTCCAAGACAACGACTCAAGTACACAAGAATCACTTAACAATTGGTCACCTTGAGACGCCGATTCGTCAACACTTTAGATATATTATATATATGTACATATAAATATTGATGAGTTAATTACAATTGCATTTACTTATTTTCTCAGAACAAAAGTTAGGGATTTTCGAGTGGTTAAAGTTTATACATAATTTAATTATTACCTACCTATATTAACTATGAGATACCGCATTCTCTATGTTTTAACATTTATGTTGATCAGTCTGCGAAGTGTATTAAACCTCGTATTAATGAACATGTTAATTGTTTAAGTTTATCTTCACATATAGAAATTATTTCCATCAACTTTCAAGTTGAGTATTTTAGTTCCGCTAACTACAATGTCCGTCTTACCCCATCAATTATTCATATTAATGAAGTAATTTCATACTTCAGTAACTTCATACTCATGAAGTAATTTTACTAATTTTGTCGATATTACACTTTATTTTTCTATTGATATAATTTTTTAGATTTCATTTTATACTCTGTCGGTAACTTAATTTACTTTGTTGCTTAATCATATTTTATTGTAAATATATGTTCTTAATATACTTAATTTATTCATGTTAATTGTATACATACCATATACAATCTCATTTAAGCAAATTATATTAGTATTTCAATCAGCTGACAAAGTAGGTCAAAACAGCTGTCGTGTTGTGTTTTTTAAATAACATAAATTACTCAGTAAGGTGTTGTTACACATCAAAATTTAAATAGCGAAATAATTTTGGCTAATTTTTTAGGGGTCATCCATTTAGTACGTAAGCAAAAAATCCGAGATTCTGCACCCCTTCCCCCCCTCCTCTGTACGCAAGCGTACGCATATCGCGGATCCCCCTCTCTAATGCGTATGCTTCAGAAATATGACTTTTAATTGAATTATAATTGTCAATATAGATATAAGTAGGTATAATTTATACCAAAGAATGAAAAGATAAAAATACATCAATTTACATGCTTAAAATTAATATCATTCATTATCAGCGAACAGAATTTAATGGCGGCAGACCGCTACATGTCTATTGATATACAGGTAAATCTATGGTTTGCACTGAACTTCATTAAGAAACTAGGCAGGCCTTATCTGCAGCTAGGCTAGAGAGGTAAATTGTAGGCAGGCGAACTCTGTGGAAATTCATACACTGGAATAATAGAATCTTCTATTCCTCCGGTGTAACAGTACTTAATATAAATCAGAAAATGTGACTCTAAAATTGGAAAATTTGCGTACGTACTCTACCTGGCTAATACCCCCTCCCCATGTAAGCAGGGGTACGCTATTCGACGAACCCCCTCCCTCCCCCCAAATGCCTATACGTACTAAATGGATGACCCTTACAACAAAGTATAGGTATGACCACAAAATGATCCGAAATGGTGATTTCTCGTTTCACCTAATCTTGTTTCAACTAATCTTGTTTCACCTAATCTTTGTTTCACCTAATTTCGTTGCACCTAATCTCATTTTGCCAAATGCTAATCACAGAAAAAGCTAAATTTCGTTTCACCTAAATTTGTTGTATTTACACAGTTTTAAAAGCATTCAATTTTCATTAAAAAATTAAAATAGTAAAACATTACAGCGGCATAGTGTTACACATCAATCTCGTTGTTGAAAAATTGCCGTCTCAAGGGGACCAATCGCTAAGTGATTGTTGTATACAAACGTCGTTGTTTTGGAGGTTCATCATTTAACGGCGGACAACAGCTTGTTTCAGGGTTCCTGCGACGGCCCCCGCGTAGCGGTACACATCAATCTCGTTGTTGACGAGTCGCTGTCTCAAGGTGACCAATTGTTAAGTGATTCTTCCTGTACGTGAGTCGTTGTCTTGGAGGCTCATCACCAGCATGTAGAAATTCCAGTGAATGCTCCACACGCTCTTGTTCGATTTGAAGAAGTTCGATCAGAGCAAAAGTATTTGTGTGTGGACGATTCATTTGGCGGTTCATAGTCGAATACCAGGCTTCTACAGGATTATTCGTCCTTGTTCCCTCTATGTTATCATAATGCGTCCAGATCTCGACCAGCTAGCGGGCCACTACCGTATCGACCCATGTGTTGGTAATTTAAATCCATAAAAATGTGTTTTTCTTGATCGTCTACTTCGTTCACAGATTGTAACCAAACTTCATCGATTGGTTAAGCGATTAATTGAAATGATACGCAGCCATTAGGTTATCGATACAAAAATCGGTTTCATAATTCATTGCATCATTTCTCTACAAAATGTGGATTTGGCAAAACGAGAATACATAGGTGAAACGATATGTAACATCCAAAATTATATTAACAATATTGATTACATCATATGATTTATCAGCAATATAGGTATTTTGTCTAACACTTTAATAGTGATATGAAATTTAAAAAAAATTCAATAATAATAATTGTTTGGCAATGCTAACATGTAGTAAAAATCATTGATCTGTAGAATAATCATATATAATTTTTTTAAATTATCCAAAACTATGTAATTTCAGAAAAGTTGTTCATCGCTGTATACATGTAATAGTTCATCTCATAAGAATGACGTCGTATAAAAATATTGTTTTACTAAATTTGTGTACATAAAAGGAGAAATAAAGGACAGTTTTAAAAATTCGAGGATTTGCACTAAATAATTAAACTGAAAGAACGAGTAATTTCTCCTTGGCAAAAAATATTTTCTGCAATTTTCCTTTATAAAAAAAGGGTTAACATATGAAATAAAAGTCGTTTTAGATATTGTTGTTGAGTATAGGATAATGTACTTCAAATTGAGTATTATCTATAGTTTTGATACTATATTTAATTATAATTCTAATAAAGTAATAATAAGTTTTAACCAGAACACATAGGTATATAAATTAAATAATATTTAAAAAATATGCAAACTTAATAAATGTTGTTCGATGTACATTCAACTAATTAGATTCAATAATTCGATTTACTTTTATATTATGTCAATCGAGTTTACTTTTAATGTTCAGTGTAGCAATAATATTTTGCTTTGCGAAATTAAATTAGAAAATGAATAGTCGCATGAATTAGTAAAGTAGCAATTTTCAACACGCTATTCTTTATGTTTCCTATTATTATTTCTTATTTTCATATATATTTTTTAGGTGGCTAGTGTTTATTGGAAAAATTATTATAAAAGAATGTTGTTATCACTGATATTCTTTGATTTTTGTACAATCAGTGAAATGAAATTTTTGAACAAAAAAATGAAAGCATAAATAAATAAACACATTAAATTTGTACAATATTTGTGACAATATGATAAAAATAGATATCAGTAAAACAAATAATAGATACTGCAAACAAATCGAATTTTTTTTTAACTATAATATGTAGAAAATACTTACTCCGTTATAACGTATTTCATTCGAAAATGATCGAAAAGAGTTACTAATTTTTTATTAATTAAATTGTTTTAAATTGTTCTTATATATTCTAACATAAAGCTTATTTTTATTTCATGAAATTAGTCATTACCCGAATAATAATTTTGTCGGTTTAGACAGATATATGCAGTTTTTAAGTATATGAAAAGTATGTTGCGACATTTTTGACCAAATGGGTGCATGTTTAGGATGTGGTCACGTGACAATCCCATTAGGTTACAATCATAGATATAGATTAACTATAATAATCAAGTTTATTTAAAGTATATTTATATCTATGGTCACAATAGTGAATATAGCGCTCAAAATTGTAAAAATTATTTTACAAAAATTCATGGAAACTTATATTGTTTGATTTATTCATTTTTATGTAACGTTTGAATTGGGTTTTACACATATTGAAAAATATCATGTATACACTGAATGTGATACTCATACACTTTCCATACATTCTGTGGGGAAATCCCAGATACGGAAAGATAGATATTCTTGCTTTCCCGTGCTTTAGAATGCTTTCTCGCTTAAACTGAAAATGTGGGTACTACTTTCGTCTTATTAAAATACTGAGCAAAACTTCAGAATTGCTTTTTTAACAACATTCATCATTATAAATTTTAGTGAATATTTAACTGAACAAAACCAGCATAAACTAATAAAATGAACAAGATCTATTTAATTTGTTTTATTGTTTTAATTTGGCACAAGGATTATATAAGTATATATGATAAATTATATAATATATGACATTAATTCAGGAGAGATAAATTTAAATTTTCTAAAGTTCAGTATATGACCTTTAGTTTTTACAAATAGAAAATACTTTTAAGACAATTGAAATGTGATATTGTACAATATTTGATACACGGAAATTGTGACAAATAGTATTTATTTTCGTGAGAAAACAAAACCATTAATAACATGTTGATGCAAAAAATTTTGACGACTAGTACAGTACTTACGAACTAAATTAAAACTAGTTCTTTATAATATCGGTCTCATGGGATCTGATAAAAGAACTCTTCTACAATTTTTTTTAGAATTTTATGTAAACTTCCTTACATCACTTCTATCACTAATCAGCACTCTCATTTTTGTTTCATTTTATTCATTAAGATTGAAATGTTTGTGAGCTTATAGATTTTTATAAAATATGTTTGACAATGTGTAAAAATTGATTTTTTTCTGTATTTCTTTGATCATCAAATTCATACCAGGAACTCAAACATAAAACGTCAAAAAATGTTGGATAAACGTAGTATAGATATTTATGAAATTGATATAAAACCCACCAATGATTAATTGTTGTAATGCTTGTCATTGAAAATCTATGTTTAATATATTTACATATGTATAATAAAATTCTTGAATTTTTCAATGCCACAATTGATGAATATTATAACAATTAGTTTATTCGATTAGTGTATTAACATTTAGTATAATGTATGTGCTTTGATGTTTTCAATACTTTTAATATGTTGAGCCTAAAATCAGTAAATTACTGCAACAGTCACCAGATAAAATATTATAATATTTAATATTTACAATTTTTTAATAGTACCATCCAATCTGTATAAAGTTAAGATTTTGTCTTGAGAAGAAGAAGAAGAAGTATAAGAAAAAAAGAGGAATGTAATTTCGATTTTTAAACACTCACTTCTAAACACTAACCAAATTTGGCTCCTAGGTAAAGTTTTGATTGCGCTATTTGGTCTTTAATTTACAAAAAAAATTACACATTAAATAATTTTCTCATTTTTTACAAAAAATTACGATATTTTGCGAGATTTCGTACAACTATTATACGCTAAATGGCCCTCGTGCTCTTAAATATTGCGAACTAACTGAGTTAATGTACAAGCACATGCATATAAGTCATTAAATGGGACTTTTTCGATTATAGCCAATAGGCATTTTAAGAAATGTTTCTTCTTTAATATCAATGAACGAAAACGTATGTCGACATTTTCGTTCTTACAGTCAATCACTTGATCCGTCGATTAATCCAATTAGGGTCATCCAAAATTTCCTTGATTCTCGACCTGCTGGACACTTCATGCTATAGTGAGTAAGTCTATACTTGTTACCAACATCGGTATGTATATTTGGTTGGTGGCGGGTGAAATTCAATATCCGTTGAAGATGTTTAAAGTGAAAATTGGCAAACAGATAGTGCGACAAAATATGTGTTCTTATACTGGAGGTAGGGGTATGAGTTTGGACGTTAGACTTCATTTTAGTCAGTCTCATCCCGATTCTTACAGAATTATGTAAATTGCAAAAACTAAAAATATGATCAGCATATAATTTTGAATTAATTTTTTTGGATATTTTATATAATGACAAATCCGAATAAAAAATGTTCATGGATATTAAAAATCAGATATTTATATGTAATTATGGTGGTTCTGAACCTATTTTTTAATTGAATAAAAACAAAACACGAACAACTGTATATTTTAAATACAAATAAAGGTTATACGTATTATTTTCTTACATTGTAGGACAACTAGTTTGACATAGTTCCCAATATGTACGCAATTCCCATTCTGTACATACAAATTTATTTCTCGATAAACATTCATTGTTAATTGTTATATATTACAAGCATATAACAATGATATTTATCAAAATTAAAAATTGACAGATAAAATAATAGATTTCAATTTAAAAGATTAAATTGTTCAGATGAAATACAAGTTAAACGTTAGTACTATTTATTGCTAATGATATATAATTATTTTGAAATTATATTATTATGTTTGAATTTTTTAGTAATATTATTATATTATTATTAATAATTTTAATATTCCGAAATTTTGTTTTCTAACATGCCCTATATATCTGATTTGAGTCGACAAAAAACCAAAACATATTTCAATCAACTTATTATAACAAACAATTTAAAAGTTTTTTGTTTTATTATTAGGATAATATTCGAAGGGAATAAATATTGCATCAAGATTGTGTTTGAGACTAAAATTAATTTGTTTCGTGAAAATCATTCATTGAATTCCGTTATTACTATATACATTTAATATTTAGTGTGTGGTATGTGTGAGTATATTTTATAGAAAAAAGATATTTAATATATATATATATTGTAGTTGAGATTTTGATATATTCATACATTATTTTAATTGTAGGTTTAAAATCATAGAGTAATTATTCTCAGATTGAAACCAAATAAAATTATCAAAACAAAATTTGAGGTATTCTTTTTTGGGATTTTTTAATAATCAGAAAAATGTAACAAACAATTTTTAAGTTGACTCAGTTTTTGTTTCAATATTTCAATTTTTTAATTGTATTTTATTGGTATAATATATAAATAAATAAATTGTTAATATTTTGTTTAAAAAATCATATTATACTAGGTACATAATATATATTAATTATATAAAATTTAACAGAGTTTTTGGCATTAACTCGTGTAACTCCTTATTAGTGACAACTGGTCAACAAAATTAAAAAAATAATGAATCTGCGATGAATGTGTGTGATCTTAGGTAATTCGCATGTGCTGATTGTGAATGTTATATTAGTTTTGCTCTATCACGACATAGAGTTTATGAGAACCACACCACCGTACCTAATGCATAACATATAAGAGATAATTAAACTACAATTAACATATAACACATCATAATAAATATACGAGTTTAAGTTACGTTGTGTGCGTAGCACAGATGTGATTGGTTGTCTGCCTGCTTAGTTTATTTCAATGAGTAGAATAAAGATTCACGCATCGATTTAATGCAATCATTTTGTTTGCATCATCATAGAGTTTTGTGTTGTCAGTTATTTCTCAGTCTTGTATCTGTTCAGATGCAGCGTCGTAAATGTGCAAATCAGCCAGATAACTTCTGTTACATCTGTGTTTGTATACACCAAAGAAGATAATAAAATCCATGAATATAGATGTTAAAGCAAACTAAGGATTATTTTAATTGTGCGCTAGGAGATTAGGATAAGCACTGGGCTCCTCATGTCGCTTGTCAGTTCCTGTGTGAGCCACCTGAATGAATGGGCAAATGGAAAATGACCTTCAAGCATGCCATTCGCTGTGCCAATTATTTGGCGGAAGCCAATGAACCACATCACCGACTGCTATATCTGTATCTGCAATGTCAAAGGTTATTCCGTGAAAACTCGGAATCACATTACGTATCCAAGCCTGGCATCAACTATTAGGCCAGTACCTCACAGTGATGATCTACCTGTTCCACTTCCACCAGCTAAAACAGATCATGGTGATGAATACGATGTTGAAGAAGTCGAGAGCATAGCAGATAGTGACTACCTCGATAATGCGGAAATTATGGTACCACAATTGATGAGTCTACATGATTTAATCAGAGACCTCAATTTGCTAAAAGAAAAAGCTGAGCTATATGGTTCGCGCTTGAAGCAGTTGACACCATGGTGTCAACTTGCTGGTGCTAGAATGTCTATGAAGATATACTTCTTCCATTCCTACCTCAATTTCTTTCCTCCTAATCTTGGGGACGCAAGTGACCAACGAGCATGGTGAGATATTGCATCAAAATATTGCCAAGATGGAATCTCCGGCCGCTTCAGTCCAAATATGATAGGCGATTACTGCTGAACAATACAACGTAAAGCTGACAGAAATTTTCGACATAAAAGTAATGCTCTGAAACAATTTTGAAAAATATCAAGTGCATATATGGGGTTCATAGTGAAAAGTCGTAAATAATAAAAAGTCGTCCATTAATAAATCGTACTGAAAAAGTCGTCCTTAATCAAGTCTTAAATTAAAATAGTCGTCTTTAATTTAGTCGTAAATTAAAATAATCGTAATGT
>JAYRBW010118434.1:0-17316 GCA_036023295.1 Invenusta paracnida
ATTGTCTTTATATCAAAAACAAAATTAAACACATATCATGTCATTACGTTTCCAGATGCTTTTGAATATTGGTATATTGGCCAATTTATGTTAATTTTTTTCTCTCCAAAATTGGCCTGGTCCTAATATACAAAAACATCTGTAGACATAATGACATTATATTTATGTTTAATTTTGATTTTAAGATAAAGACAATAGATATATGTTTAAAATCATATGCAATATAACTTTTAAAAAGATTATAAATACTTATATTATATTAAAAATAAGATTCTTAGAAAATTGAACATAAATTTTAAAATATTCCTATACTTTAATATGCGATATTTAGGTTAGAAAAATTATAGTAAAGTTGTAAAAAAGTTTATAAAAGTTATAGGTTAAAACCTACTGTATGTATATATATGATTTTAGTTGTTAGCCATCCCTGTTAATAAAGATTTCATGTTTAATTTGACTCAAAATGCGCGCATTTTAGCCAAGTGAATTACACATTGGAAATACTAGTAATAATCGATGAATCAATAATTAATAATAAAGCCAATACATTAATTCCAGACGTGCTTTAACCGTGTGGTTCTTTGACAAAGGTGAAAGACAATCAGCTAAGAAATCTTTGGTTAAAGAAAGCAAGTTTTCCTACTTATTCACTAATAACTTTGTGTAATGTTTATACTTGTGTTATTGTTTTGTTTTTTTACGTTATTATAATGACGTATTTAATGAATATAGATAAATTGACGGATACAATGTCATTTGTTCTGAGAGATGTAATGTAATTCCATATTGCTTATAAGCCTTCCCTAAATGTAAAAGGCTTCAGCTGTCACCCATTACCGGTACTTATTTTTAATAGGAAAGTAACTCACGGTTAATGGAGTGAATTGCCATCGCAAATTTTTATAATGTGTTATAGTATAGAGTTAGTTTGAATTTCTATTTTATTGAAAATAACAATCCATAAGTCTTGATTAACTCAATGGTAAAAAAAGAAAAAATGGTAAATTATAAAATATTAGAATAATTACTAATAAAATGTAGTACATGTATTAACTACTAACTAACTACAGGATGTATTAATTATTGTAATGTAACATTTGTACAGTTTAAGTTAGGGTAAATCCGAATATCCAATAGTTTCTGGTTTATAGATTGAAGTAGGTATATGTAAATTGTTATTATTTATGTTGTATTCATAACATTTATTATTATTGTAGATAATATTATTTATTACACTTAACAATAAATTCAAGCAAAAACTGTATTTGCTTTTAATGAATAATTTTAAATATCTCTAAAAATGTAGATAACAAATTATATATTGAATTTAAAATATTTTGAAATATATATATATATAATTATTAACACTAATAGCTTTGCATAAAAATTATACATATTTTCTAAATTTTGGACTTAATGTTAATACGTATGATAATTGTTAGAAGTACTTAAAAGTTTATAATTTATTCTGTTTTACGGTGGTTGTTTAAAGAAATATAGGTATTAATTTGTTTGTTTAGTTTTATGTATGTAGTAGATACATATTATTAACTATTCCCTAATCTTAACTAGACAGCAAATAGCTTTTAAGTTCACTATAAGCAAGATTGATTGTTTTCTTGATCATATAATATTATCCAGTCCTATATTTTGTTTAACGACTATAAAAATAAATCATTTGAAATATATATTTTTATGTTGGTAAGCCGCCTTATAAAAATGTAAACTATATTTTGTTCAAATTGACTTATTGGTTACGAAGTCATTTTTTAATTATGCTTTACAGAACGATTTAGATTTAATAATTGCTCCCTCGTTCCCTCGTTTTTCTAAATAAGGTATGGCGGAAGTTCAACAGCAGATAACTATTGTGGACTTGGAAAAGAAGAAGCTGGAAAAGGTGTGTAGGTACCCTTAAACTAATAAATAGCCTCAGGAATACATTTACCTTCTGTAGACACACACCCACATACATTTCATCTTTGTGTATTCATATTGTGGTAATTTGAAATATTATTAATTAATATACTTATAACATTGTACAATATACAATGTATGATGAAAACGCTTTTTAAATGTTGACGCAGAATCTGTAATAAACCGGAAGGTTTAAAAACTATATTCAATTAGATTATCTATATATACATATATTTCTTTAATTATAAATAAAGCACCCTTTTCTATTTAAAGGCAAACTACCCTTTATCTTGTAATATTATATACCTAATATGAATATGATGCACAATGTAGGATAAATATTCTTTAAAAAAGGCATACTATAATTGTAAACTTGCAGGCTATTCTTGAAGAGAAGATATCGACAGCAAGCATGACTGCTGTGAATTCGCTTTCTGAGGAAGAACTTAAGGTGAGTGGCCGTTTTATCCTCAAAAAATGCATTTTGCCATGTTTTCCTTTTATATTTAGTTTTAGAAATTAAATATAAATATATAAACTATTCTTAATTCATCTATGGGGGATAAAATTTGTGTAATGATTTAAAAATTAAACCACGTTTTCCTGCATTTTTTTTTTACTATTGTTATAATTCATTTCGCTAATGTATGTATGTGCTTCAGTTTTAGGTTGCTGAACTACTTCTGGTAATTAGGTATATTATTCGTCAGCAACATGGTATCGGTAATAACGGTCTAGCAAATAAAAATGCATTTAATGTAAAGTTAAGTATCTCAAATGTCATACACCCCATTTAGTAGTTGACTGTAACATATTTTTAAAATATTAGTTCTAGAAACTATGTAAATTGTTAAGTAAGATTTCTGGAAATTCTATGCTATTTTATAGAAAACTATTACCTAACTAAATTGTAAATGATTAATATAAAATATAGTTATGATTCTGATTTTAGTAATATTTTGACCGAGTTATATTGTTTATTCATTTAACTCTACTTATACGAGATTAAATCATATTCTTTCATTTCAATATAAACAGATACAAATATGCTTTCTCAACTTTTGGTATAATATTAGTTGAATGAATTGTTATACAACCCTGAGTAATTTGGTGATAAACTCGTCTGCAGTACATATTATACATAATATGCTTGTTTTTATTATTTTATATCCAGTTCATGTTTAATAATTAGTATTAGGAAGAGCAATTGATACATTATAAATTACATTTATTTATATAAAAATTTTTTTATAACTAATAAAAATGGTACTGTTGTCTCTCAGTTGGTTCATAAGTCACTTATAAATGTTTACCTTTTTTACTTTAAGATTTAAGCTTCTTATAATTCAGATTTGTTGCAAATAAATAATAATAATTTTGATAACTTTAATAATTTATTAATAAATATTTTAAAACCTTCAACAGAATGTTTGTAAATTCATTCTGCAGTAAAATAATTAGTATCTATTTTATAAGTTTTCGAATAAAATACTATATTTCTTATTTTGTTAAGCTCGTGAGTTATGCCTCCATTTCTTTTACTATATTCGTGTAGTTATACTGATTCATATCAAATTAAATTTTAGATATATTCTAATTATATCTTGTATATATCTTGTCTCTAATATTATTTTATTATATACATATAAATATAAACTTTGTTTTATTGACTTTAACAAATTATAAATCTAACTAAAATTAATCATTACAACATTCAATTTTTTTAAAATAATAATTAAATGTGAATCCGAAATATTTTTATTGAAATAATGCAAAGTTCATTCTATCTAGATAAGGAGTCTGATACTTTACATCGTGTTCTACTAGTAGAAAAATAATATACATATTATTCCTATAATAACAATAAATGACAAATATTTGATCGTAAATAAATGCACAGCAATCATAATATATATTAAATGTTCATATTAAAAACTTTTATTTTGTTAATTCATAATCATTTCAAAACATATTTTTCTAATCTACCTTCACATCATTTCATTAATATCTCTTTCTATTATAAATCATAATTACATTTAGATCCATATGATCCATGTATGATATATATAGCTGTGAGATCCTACCTTGTGTTTATGTGGAAAATGTTATTCTGTATGTATTATAGACAATAGACAGAGTTAAAGACGAGTCATACGTACTTTTTAAAGTTTTAATCATGGTAAAATGCTAATTATACTTCTCAAGTATATGTTTTTGATCTGCATCGACTATAAATATTTCGTTAAACTCATGACAGACTTTGAACATGAAAAGACTGTTTTTTCGAAGCAATTACATATGAACTCTATAATAAATAAAATTCCTTTATAATTGTTTATTAACTATTCAGTTCGATATATTTACCATATATATATAGGCATAAAATTAATAGTAAGTGGATAGCAGCTTGTATATTAAGTTGTACAATTATATATATATATAAGATGTGGGCATAAAAAAATGTTTCGTTTTAAAATGTCATGGTTTTGTGTAATCAATTTTATTAAAAATGGCTAAATTTGTTTACTTAATGGTATATATGATTCTACAGTTATATCGTCTAAAGTTTTAAAATTAGTGATGTTACCCAAACAAAGTATATATATTTATATATTTATGGAAATGGAGGAAAACTATAAGCTTTATATAACTTTAGTAAGATCTGTTTAAAATTTCTGTTATATGTTGCCTGATACATAAATCTAAATTTCTATGTAACGTGCGAGATAATTTCATAGTTCGCAAACAAATTATTGTACATCAATCAATACCATTTCAATACCATTCCGACATTCTATTGGATATTTGTAGTTTAGTTCAAACTATTTAGCCTCCCCCCCCTCCCCCGGTCCCCCCGCATCGGACGGTAAGTTATAAATAACATTGGAATCGAGGTCCATGGTTTCTATTTGTAAATTAGTGCATTGCAATATATCGATGTGGGTTGTTTTTTTCTTAAGTTTTAAGCACTTACTAAATTCACTAAATGTAGTCTGACTTTGGTGTTACTCGAATGGTATGCACCCAAGCTAGATGTGTCGAATCAATAATTTATGTAACAAAATATATCTTAACTACATGACAATGAGTAGCTAATAGATTAAGTTTATGTTTTAGAAACCCGAATTTGAATTGAAATTCATGACAGTTATTTTCTTATTTATTATATTAAATGCACAGTTTAGGTACATTTATACTTCCTTCAGACTACGCCCGATTACGTAGTTTGACATCGGTTAATAATGTTTGACCTTTGTCGTTTTTAGATATACTACTTTAAAACATGTATTTTGGAAATTTTCTTTTTATTTACATAATTTTGTGTCACTTATGATTAACTGTTTGGAAAGGAGCAGTTGACATGTGGGAGTACATACACTTCTTTTATACCTTAGAGAGGTATGCAAGTTTGCTTTTTCCGTTCAAGGAAATGCTTGAAACTTGAGGAATTCTTGGAAGCATTTCAAGTTAATATTATTTTAAAGGAACTCCTCCAATTTCGAGGATTTATTTGAAATGCAAGGTAATTTCAAGAAAATGCTTGAAAATAATAAAGTGACATTCTTCAATACGTTCGAATAAATGCTAGAGGAGTTCATGGATTAAGCATTTCCTCGAGTTTCAAGCATTTCCTTGAACAAAAATAGCAAATAGCCCTTAATCTCTCTAAAAAGTGGACAATATATTATTTATGCTGCCTTATGTAGTTTTATATTACCGTGAAGTATCCTTGTATTTTAAGCGTACAAATGTTGCTTTATTAAATAAAAGTGATGAGTAAAGATATATTGAAGGATTCGTACAACATCAATATTTTTTCATTATTTCACAAACATACTTTCATTTCGTATTGATATTTTATAGATATGAAAAATTATTCGTTTTTACTTTGAGTTTGTAATAAATATTTTAATTTTTAAATTGCGCCTTATGAAAGTAGTTCCTCAATAGAATAATATTTTATAGGATATATCTAAACACTCATTTATGCATTCTAATATGCATTCTAGGTATTAAAAAAATAAAAACGATTTGAACCGCAGATTTAGGTCCTGGACCTTTGGATAGTGTAAATCCGTTTTGTTGTGCCAATTAGCACTGATATATGTATATATTTATACAATTTTTGCATACGTAAGTTGTCTGTAAAATATAATTTGATGTGTCTTATATAAAACTGTTTTACCCCATAAACTTCTTAACTTCAGTGAAGAATTAAAACAATATTTTGCACAAGCTGGGTAGATACTTATTAAACTGCATACAGAATCAAGAAGATTCGAAGCTAGATCTGTATATATAATTACTCTGTGGAAAATAGCACTATCCGTACATGTCGAAAGTTAAAAATTATATAAATAGGGAGTGAATGACGCACACTGAAATGCAATTTTAATTTTATTTGTTTCATAAATAATGAAATCATAATTTGTTAATATAAATATAATAATATATAAATATTTAAATAGTAAATTATATCACACGATTTTAAAAATCTCAAATTAACTCTGTGAAACTATTTTTGCTCTAAAATTTTTTTAAAAAGTAAGAAGACAATTATAGCTAGCGGAATAATTAATGAATTATATTGAAAAATGTATGTTTCATTTATTATTTAGCCATAGTCTTCTTTTTTTACGAATGTTTTCTTTTTAATTTTCGAGCTGATGGCTTGAACCTTATTATTAATTGTATTATTGTTCTTACAATTAACATATCATATACCCACAATAAGTTTGTATTTAACTGTACTATGTACTTATTTTATGTAATATATTGTCTGATAATGTATTAAGAATAACCAAAAGGCTGCATAAAATCTCTCTCTCTCCTTGTTTTGATTTTATTTAACTAAAGATTTGTTATTTTCCGCTTTTGTGTTATTCTTCAAAAATATACAATTTTCAAAGCGGTCTTCATGTTACTAGTTTAGCGAGAAGATATTGCGTATTGACAAAATGTGTTAAAATTATAGAAGAAGGTGTTTATGAATTACTGTGAGTGTTAGGCTTATAATATGGCTTTTGTCCTCTTCAAAGACAAGAAGTGTTGAACGTGTTCACCGACAAGTGGGCGAAGAAAAGTCAAGTTAGACATGAAGAGAGACCGTGGCTATAATACATGTGCAGGTCGACGAAAGCTATCAATGGAAAGCAGCTTTAGTATAATGGTAGCTTAATAATTCATTGACGTTGGCTATAATTGTTCCTATAATAGTAGATAAGACAATTTATCCTGACCGTCCATTTTGCATTACACAACTTATTCAATCTGCAGTTGAGGTAATTTAATATATCTATTTTTAATTAATTAATTAATTATTTTAATAAATAGTATACTATAAAATTTAATCATCCCATGTATGCATGTAGATAGTCAATATTTTAATCTTTCATAGACATAATATAATAATCCATATTATAACTTCTAAGTTGATTTTCTAGTCAATACGGTGCTCCGTATTTCATTGTTCGTATTGAAGGAAATGAATTTTATATTTAAAATAAAGTTTTTTATTTTAGTGCATATTTAATAATTTCGAAATTATTTAAATACGTTATTAATGATGTTAATAGTGATAACTGTTCCCGTATTCGGACTCCTTTTCTAGGAATGCAATAAGAAGTGCAATATCGATAGATTTGTACAAATATTATTCGTATTCAACTATTTAGTTCGCCAGCTGAGGTGGTTTATTCAAGTGAAGAGCACCGAATCGAATGACCTCAAAATCTGAAAGTATAACTTGTATCTAGGTAAAAATGGATTGCTGCCGTATTTCTATTGCTTCTGCTGCTTTTCCCTTAAATAAACCTCCTCAGCAGCGTACTAAATGTCGGTGGGTGTAATAAGGGATAACATATTATTGTCCGTAATATCTTTAAACTAAAAACGGTACTAGAAAATAAATAGTAATTAAAAATATTCCCGGTAATGAAACTATGAATTGAAACAAAACTCTGCCCATATCGGACATATAGTGAAGTAACATTATAGATAAATGAAAAAGGGCCGGTGGCAACGTAATATAGTTGAACATATTGAAAGTTGCACATAAATAATTAAATAATGTATATTCAAAAATATATCTTTTAAAATGTTAATACAGACTAGTTTGCAGTTATTTACGGTAATAATATCAATATTTGAATTTTTCAAATCTGGGAGAATACTGCTATCAAGATTTTAGTTTATAATTTTGTAAACTCTATTTGGGTGAGGAGTTGAGGGCAATTTCTATCTACTTTGGACTATAGTTAGATTGAATACATTTAAAATTTGGTATTTAGGTAAAAGCAAGTTTTCTACACAGCTACTAGAACTCTACGAATGAATATCTTTCTCACGCAAACATGCTTGTAAATGTCAATAATATTAATAATGTATTAAATACATGTAATATTTTGAAGATGCTTGAAATTTTTTCCAATTTTCCAAGATATTTTATACAATATGACTTTTCCCTTTTAATGGCGTAGTAATTAGTTATTTCAAAAATATTTGTATATTTTTTATCTTTTTATTATTTTATATTGTTCAAGAAAAATATAACCAAATCATTACTTGATTCTTACTAAACGGGCACTCATCTAAGATATTGTATTATCTTCTCTTTGACAAAAAGTATCTTTTACTACCTTAACAAATACAAAACAATTTTATCTATCATACTATACATAAATACGTTACAACAACAAGATTCCCCCCAAAAATGTTATCATACTTTTTGCTTCATCATACCTATAAACTCATCTAAATATAGATTATAAATACTTATCAGTGGCTCATATACCTATATACATTATCTACAACTATACGTTCTTCCTTAAAATAATATTATCTATCTTGTACTAAATAAAAAAATAGTTATCTCAAGTTTATTACAATAAACTTATTATTATAGGTATTATACAAGTTCACCATGTACCTAGTACATGTTTATTATGTCCCTTTTACTTATATGTATCTTATGAACCAACCTATACATTATATACATTACATTTTCATATATATCCTTCAGGTACCCATGCCAATTATTCCAATGTGTATAATTAAAGTTTTATCTATGTATATATCTACCTATTTTAACGCGTTATATTATATACATTAATTTTCTTATTAACATACCTATACCTATTAGTATTCTCTGGTAGCTAGTCATTTCATTACCTATATGTAATCATGCCTCTAGCTCCTTTGGTTACCCTTACGATTTTTAATTCTTTGTACCTATTATGTTGTATATTAATTGTAACCAGAAATAAATAATAATAATTATTATTATTATTATTATTGAGGTTGAAGTACTCTGTCGATTTATAAAGTATTATATACTAAATATATATACTTTGTTTGTTTGTTTGTTTGTAAATTAATATAAATCATATATGATCATATAATTATGAGTATTGAGGAAAGTTGATGTTGTGTATAATATGCCTTATCCATTTTTTCAATTATCTCTTACGAATTACTTTGAATTGTGTATTAGACAGCTTTGAGTTATTCTTTTAATTGAGGTTGTATTAATTAGTACCTATATATTCTAAATCTATTTGTTTATACTCCAGGGTTTTGCAGAACACCTCTCGAAAACGGACATGGGAGATTGGGAATCAAGTTTGCTAAAGTTGGGCATCGGTCAGAACATAGGAAGGGCTTTGGTTCGTCTTCTTACTGACAGACGCTACATCTAGCTGGATGCAGTCAGAGGTCTGCACGGTCAGTGTTGTTGATTGGCTGATTGGTCTTCTTACTGACAAACGCAACATCTAGCTGGATGCAGTCAGATGTCTGCACGGTCCATAGCTGTTGATTGTCGAATATAACGTGAATCATGAAAGCGTCTCCACACAAGTCTATAATATAATATAGCTTTGAGTTTGTTATATTTGAAATGTAATTATTTATAATATATACATGTGTTTCTTGATTAAGCACCATTTTGTGCAGATGACACGATTAATATGTACTGCATTAATATTTTATGACATTATAATATGATTATTTTGAATTATCAAAATACTGTTTTTTATATTACAATTCGCTTTTGTCAGCATCATTGAACCAAGAAAAAAAGCATCAGACATGTAACTTGAAAGATGTTATTAGATCTAGGGATTTAGACTATATGAAAAAGGTTGATTTCTACGAAAATACCTATTTTGTATTAGAGTTTTCGTATTATTAGACGATTTGTTAGCATCATCACTCAAGAATATGAGAGTCAGCTATGATGGAATATTGAGTCCGTCCATCTTATTGATTTCTAGTGTATTACATCCTCTTTGAGTCTCAGTTATCTATCTAAAATAATTTTAATTAATTATACATTATCTTTGGTCTCAGTATTCCATTATTATGTAACCCGATTGATAATGGTAACAGACATTACCGATATGTCGTAATTATTAATTATTAGAAGTAAGAAAATAAAAATATAATTTAAAAAATTCAAATTGGTGTATTTTGTTCCCAAATGCCTGACAAATACGTTGATATAAAAGTTGAGCTTTTCAAATGTAGGTAGTCTAGCCAAAGATAGGCCATTCTTCTTAGCAGCTAGCTTGCTGATAGCATCCCTCAGGCTAATTCCATTGCGCTCTTGTCCTTGGCTTAAGAATCGTTCAATAATATAGTATATTAGTAGAAACTATAAATACAATATTATGTTATAATTTTATTATGAGCTAATACCATGGAAATTAAAAAAAATTATAATATGGTTATTTTCCTGAAATTAGAAAAGTAACACTTTTTCTTAAACGAGGAGAATCTATTGATCCGAAAGAGCGCAGCGATCAAGAATCAATAGAATCCAAGTATGGAAATAGCTATTTTCTAATGAAGGAATGTACGAGTAATTTTTACTAAAGATAGGTAGAAAATACATGTTTTACAAATTACTATGAAAGTAGAAAATTAATTCTAAAGTTATAAAAAAGAATCAATATCAATATAGCAAATAACTGATATACAAATTGATTAAATCATCGTGTAAAAAGTATTACTTTTCCAATTTCTAAAAAATAATCATTAAAAAGTGTATAAAAACGTAGAAAGTGAAAGAAAAGTAATACTGTTTCCTTACACATTTTGTAAAGTATGTGCAAGCAGCTGTAGTCATTAATGTTAAGGAGAATAAGCCTATTTTTGAACGCTAATAAATCAGGCTAGAATGCATTAAAAATCTCATTTTTAGAAGCAGTGGAATCGCCCAGCGCTAGGAGCAAAATTCACCTAAAATAAATTTTTCTAGATACTTTTTTAAAAGAGATCAATTTCGGTGAAAAAATGATTATTATTATTATTATACAAGTATTATATTATTATACAATTATTTAGTATGAACAAAAAAAGGACCACGTCGCAAAAAAGAAAGCAAAGAAACGAGCTCTTCAAAAGAAAAAAATTGAAATTATATTGATGATAGGTATTACAGCCAGTAAAAAATGATATGAAAAGGACGCCAAGATTTAAAAAACAAAATGTTAAAATTGTAATAATGATACATAGTGGAGTCGTCGAATAAATTGATATAAACATGGTGTCAAGATATAATTGTTACATATAATTGTATTATATATTGTTATATAATTGTTTAAAATGCATAAATGTATAGATCAATATGGAGCATAAGTATACGTCTAAACTGTAAAATTCATAAAAATATGACAGTTTTTTTTAATTCTTGGCAATGGTATTAATTATATTATGTTTACTATGATTTATAATTGGCTTGCTTAAAACAACAACTTATGCATTATGATGGTTTCATTGCTTTTGTAAAAATGTTCCATCGCCAAGAATTTTTCTAAATTTTTGTTGTCATATTTTAATGAATTTTACAATTTAGACGTATATACCTATATTCCTTATTGATCTATACATTCATGCATTTAAAACAGAAAGAATTGTAACAATTTGGCGTATAACAATTTAACATATCTTGGCGCCATCTTTATATCAATTTCTTCGATGGCTATACTATGTATATATATCATCTATTTATGACAATTTCTACAATTCTATAACAATTTAACATTTAGTTAATATTGAGGATTCGGTTGAAAGTGAACACAAGGTATGCTGAATTTAAGAAATATTCTAAACGGTGAAATATCAACATTAAGTACCGAAGTTTTAGAATTGGTAACATCAGAGTCTCAAGATAGGTATATTAAAGAGCTATCAGGTGGTTTTCTTGCATACTTGAATAATGAAGATGATTTAACCGAGTACCACAAGATGTATTGAACAATTAAATGCGATTGAAAAGGAAGGTATCTGTAATGAACTCTATTACTATATAAGTTTATACAGTATTGTTATATTCTTAAATTAGTTGACTGAATCGCTACTTTCAGCGGTCATAAATATACGTTAAAGTACGTTTATAATCGCTTATTTATTATAGACTGTCAATGAAAAATATATTAATTTTAAAAGGTATGCTTATGACCGGTTAATAGTAATCTCTCAAAAAATTAATATTGTAATTGACATAACATTTGAATTACAATCTGATTAACTTGTGAGATAACAAATAATAATGCAACATCTAAAACCACAGATATAATTTTTATACGCAAAAATTGGCCAAAATATAATTTTAATTAGTTCACTCGCACATTTCTAATCAAGAATCTACATTTGGAATACAACTGGTCCATTGAAAACGACAGAACTATTGAATACAATACCATTAGGAATTCGAATATCATTTTCTAAAGATATTAGTTTTCCTCCTTGATTTTTTTCCACATATGTATGTTTTCTTTTGCATGCCTCATTTTGCATTGTCTCACATATTAAACTAAGACTTAATTGCCTCATTTTGTTCTCAGGACATCGTCGACGAAAATAACTTTTCAAACTTTCTGAATTTTTATGTCCAGAGATTTTTACTATATCTTCCTTTCGGTATCCTTTGTCTCTCAATTGATTGATTATGGTACTTCTGATGCAATGGTTGGTGTAACTTTTGGACAAGTTAGCCTTCTTTGAGATAGCTTTCATGAAATTTCCAAGTGAATTTTTTCCATAACTTTGAGAAGAATACCAATTTTTGTTAGGATTCCAATTTCTTGTTGGCTGGGTAAAAAACGTATCCTGGTTTCCTGTCATTTTGCTCTTATAAAGGTTAAATACTGTAATAGAGCAAGTCTTTTCGTTATCTTCAGCGGCATACATCTTAGCTGTTTTGATGGTCTCCCATTCTGTTGCCAAAAATGAAGGTTTAACGGTTTTAGACGTCATTTTTTTATTTATTGCAAGATATTGCTTGCCCTCCGAATCACTTTCAAGGCAAAATGTTGAAAATTTCAATTCTCCAAAATTCTTGCACCCTCTGAAACCAAAATGGTATTCAAATTTAGAAAATATCTCACTTTGAAGACGTTCTGGCGTGCTTCTGTCAAAATATTTACTTAGTTTGATAAGAGCACCTGCTTCAACTACTTGCGTCTGTTTTAGAAGAAACGATCCACTTTTTAAGAACACTTCTATCATAGTCTTCAACATGTTATTTGCCATTGAAAATGTTGGAGATTTAATTATGTCAATGTTTTGCAAAATAGGAGCTAATGTCAAAAAACAGTGGAATGTGGTTCTTACTCCGATTAATGAAGATGGTGAATCAGAATTTCTATCATTTTTCTTCAGAGTACTGTAATAAAAGCGTAAATATTGACACAATACATTTTCGGGCATCGTTTCGGTATTACTAGGTAGCTTTTCATTGTAAAGGAATTGTTTCAATTTTGTCACATGACTGTGGGTTTGGTAAAGTGTATTTTTTATTTCATTTCCGATTAAATTTTGTCCATAGTATCTTTAATTTTTCCGGTTAATTCGGGATATTGTTTAAAGTCGTCCATTTCGATATGGGGATAGATAATAGAACCACGTATATTTGTACGCTCCATAGACGATTCACTTAGTTCCTGTAATTGCGATGAAGAGCAACCGCTTACAAGTCTGTCTGGTATAAATTCAAAATTAATATCTGATAAAAGAATATCATTGTTAATAGTAATTTTATTCCCAAACTATCCAAAAGTATCCAGAAGAATATGAATTTTTATTGATATTTGTATTTGTATACTAAATGTATCCAGAACAATGACAAAAGTGTCCAGAATAATGGAACATAAAATCAAAAAATTGAAATTATATTGATGATAGGTATTACAGCCAGTAAAAAATGATATGAAAAGGACGCCAAGATTTAAAAAACAAAATGTTAAAATTGTAATAATGATACATAGTGGAGTCGTCGAATAAATTGATATAAACATGGTGTCAAGATATAATTGTTACATATAATTGTATTATATATTGTTATATAATTGTTTAAAATGCATAAATGTATAGATCAATATGGAGCATAAGTATACGTCTAAACTGTAAAATTCATAAAAATATGACAGTTTTTTTTAATTCTTGGCAATGGTATTAATTATATTATGTTTACTATGATTTATAATTGGCTTGCTTAAAACAACAACTTATGCATTATGATGGTTTCATTGCTTTTGTAAAAATGTTCCATCGCCAAGAATTTTTCTAAATTTTTGTTGTCATATTTTAATGAATTTTACAATTTAGACGTATATACCTATATTCCTTATTGATCTATACATTCATGCATTTAAAACAGAAAGAATTGTAACAATTTGGCGTATAACAATTTAACATATCTTGGCGCCATCTTTATATCAATTTCTTCGATGGCTATACTATGTATATATATCATCTATTTATGACAATTTCTACAATTCTATAACAATTTAACATTTAGTTAATATTGAGGATTCGGTTGAAAGTGAACACAAGGTATGCTGAATTTAAGAAATATTCTAAACGGTGAAATATCAACATTAAGTACCGAAGTTTTAGAATTGGTAACATCAGAGTCTCAAGATAGGTATATTAAAGAGCTATCAGGTGGTTTTCTTGCATACTTGAATAATGAAGATGATTTAACCGAGTACCACAAGATGTATTGAACAATTAAATGCGATTGAAAAGGAAGGTATCTGTAATGAACTCTATTACTATATAAGTTTATACAGTATTGTTATATTCTTAAATTAGTTGACTGAATCGCTACTTTCAGCGGTCATAAATATACGTTAAAGTACGTTTATAATCGCTTATTTATTATAGACTGTCAATGAAAAATATATTAATTTTAAAAGGTATGCTTATGACCGGTTAATAGTAATCTCTCAAAAAATTAATATTGTAATTGACATAACATTTGAATTACAATCTGATTAACTTGTGAGATAACAAATAATAATGCAACATCTAAAACCACAGATATAATTTTTATACGCAAAAATTGGCCAAAATATAATTTTAATTAGTTCACTCGCACATTTCTAATCAAGAATCTACATTTGGAATACAACTGGTCCATTGAAAACGACAGAACTATTGAATACAATACCATTAGGAATTCGAATATCATTTTCTAAAGATATTAGTTTTCCTCCTTGATTTTTTTCCACATATGTATGTTTTCTTTTGCATGCCTCATTTTGCATTGTCTCACATATTAAACTAAGACTTAATTGCCTCATTTTGTTCTCAGGACATCGTCGACGAAAATAACTTTTCAAACTTTCTGAATTTTTATGTCCAGAGATTTTTACTATATCTTCCTTTCGGTATCCTTTGTCTCTCAATTGATTGATTATGGTACTTCTGATGCAATGGTTGGTGTAACTTTTGGACAAGTTAGCCTTCTTTAAGATAGCTTTCATGAAATTTCCAAGTGAATTATTTTCATAACTTTGAGAAGAATACCAATTTTTCTTAGGATTCCAATTTCTTGTTGGCTGGGAGAAAAGCGTTTCCTGGTTCTCTGTCATTTTGCTCTTATAAAGGTTAAATGCTGTAATAGGGCAAGTCTTTTCGTTATCTTCAGCGGCATACATCTTAGCTGTTTTGATGGTCTCCCATTCTGTTGCCGAAAATGAAGGTTTAACTGTTTTAGACGTCATTGTTTGATTTATTGCAAGATATTGCTTGCCCTCAGAATCACTTTAAGGCAAAATGTTGAAGATTTCAATTCTCCAAAATTCTTGCACCCTCTGAAACCAAAATGTAATTGAAATTTTAAAAATATCTCACTTTGAAGAAGTTCTGGTGTGTTTCTGTCAAAATATTTGCTTAGTTTGATCCACTTTTTAAGAATACTTCTTAACGTCTTCAACATGTTATTTGCCATTGAAAATGTTAGAGAATTAGTTATGTCAATATTTTGTGAAATAGGGGCTTCTGTCAAAAAACAGTAGAATGTGGTTCTTATTCCGATTAATGAAGATGGTGAATAGATAATGGGGATAGATAATAGAACCACTTATATTTGTGCGCTCCATAGACGATTCACTTAGTTCCTGTAACTGCGATGAAGAGCAACCGCTTACAAGTCCGTCTGGTAAAAATTTAAAATTCATATCTGATAAAAGAATATCATTGTTGAAAAGAAGGTAATCAACTAGAGACATGGCGCAGCGTTCGCTGTAAATTTTATTAAACTATTAATTGATTATTAATTGAATAATTTTAAAATGTAATGTTTAAAAAAAATGATTAATCGTCATGGCATCATAGGTATATTTTTGAGTGGCAATAATATGTGTATTTTAAAGAATGTAACAATACATTTGAAATTTGCTTGTGCTATATTATTTAAGCTTTTATTATCATGTATTGATATTTTTATATTGATATAATATATACTGAAAATGGCAAAAAATGTGTTAGCTCAATCCATGAAAGAAATGAAATATCCGTTAAATGTGTTAACTCTTTAGTTAATAATATTGAAATTGTACTAATTACTTAAAACAAACTTTTACACAAAAGCATTTTGTCTAGAATATTTATAATTATATAGCTACATTCAATTTTATTTGTTTTCAATTAATTTTATGTGTTCATCAATATAACTTTGTATATTTCTAATAATTAAGACATTATAATGGCTGGAATATACTTAATAATTTTCTTAATAATAAAACACGTAGTTAGCTCAAGTCCAATATTATTAACTAAAGAGCTAACACATTGGACGGATATTTTATTTCTTTTATGGGTTGAGCTAACACACTTTTGACATTTTTGGCTTATATTAATATCACAATTATTGCTGAATACATTATTAAGAGACTGTTTAATATAGCATTTTATGATATACAGGGTGGCCAAGAATTCCCTACGATTTTCAACAAACTTTATTTAACTGCAGAAAAAAAAGGGAATTCTTTAAATTATTGTAGTCCCTGGAAAAAACTTTATTTAACATTGCAGAATAAGTCATAAACAGCAAGATAATGTAATATGCTATTATCTGTCATTTATTTAACATTGTAGAATAAGTCATAA